>JAPYMA010000792.1:0-219575 GCA_035041965.1 Anisakis pegreffii | reverse complement strand
AGCTAGCTTGGTTTCAATGTTATGAAATTATGGGGAAATTTCCGATGCAAATCTGTGTAAACAGAAATTTTTTTGTTGAGCACATGACGTTGATGCCATTCATTGCAAATAAAATGCTCGCACTGTCCGAGTGCATTCAGCTGTTTAAACAGTCACTCACTGCTTCGTTGAGTATCTTCAAGAATAAATTACATTTTTACGCGCCTCACAATAAAGAAGTTCATGAAATCAAACATTTTTTAACAAAGATTACGCTCAGAAAGTACAACTTCATCAGAAATCTCTATTCGCTCAATAAAATCCACTAATCGGAATTGAAGCTTGAGATCGCTGATCAAAAATTACGTTCAGAAACGGTGAGAGTGCTTCGTAATTGTTTTACTGCCATACGTTAACGTGAATATTGATATTAACTATTTATATCATTATCAAAAATTAATCAATTAATATCAAAAAATATTGATATTGTTCGTCGCATGAGTAAATTTTCAGTTCAGCTCTACCAATTTGTAACTACTGTGTTATTCACACCGATTTTCCGGGCTGTTTTCTAGTTGATCGTATTCAACTTTCAAATGATGAATGATTAGTGATGAATAAGCTCTCAGGAAACAATCCAAACTCGTAAAAAACCGTCATTTGAATATATCACCTCAATTCTATTTTCGGATAAAACCGTTTCGTTCTTCCCCCATGAAATCATCAGAAATGACCCATTATGATCGAAAGAATCAGCGAAATAAACTGGATGAAACTTTCATCATATCGTTGCACAGATTAGCCTAAACAAGATTGGGTTGACTGCACGTGACAAAATTACGATTTGTCATCTGATAATGCATAATATAACTGCAGTTACTTGTTCATTCATTATCAATTTTATTATCAGTTGTATCACACGCGACTCTATTATCTACTAGGCACGTTCCAATGGACACACATACGTGATTACATCGATTGCAATTTTTCATTCATCTTATTATCAGTTATAAATATCTAGTCGATATTCATAACTGATAAGATGAATAAAATGCTATTTTAGTGAATTTATCCCATACTTTTTCAACACGTATGAAATTGTCTCGTATTCATGTCGTCGTCGTTATCTTCGTATCTTCAATATATCAATGATGCTTACGGGCTGAACTGTGCCTTTGTTGAAACCGAATGAATGAGAATAACACTGAAAATGAAAGAACGAGAACGAAATACGAAAACCGCAATAAATTGTGATGTGACTGCAAATAACTTTTTGCAATTATACGACAGAAGACGACCGAGTTCAGTCGAGAATTGCTAATGATGGTAGTTTAGTGGTGTAAAAGTGCTTTTGTTCATGATCAGCATTAGGATGAAAGTGAAATGAATTGTGAGTTCAAATGTATGGATTGGTTGAATGTCTACCTAATAGTTCGCTCGGGTTTATTCGGGTCTTAACTTTATTTTCGTTGTTGTCGGTCCGTAACATTCGTTTGTTCGGATATTTGATGATAGCAGATTGCTAGCGATAATGTAAACAATGATCTTGTTCAGCATGTACAAATCAGTGCATAAACGAATTTCGAAGGCCGAGCATTTTTCGGTGATGCCATCCATATGCATGCATGTTTCACGTTATTCCAAGAATATGTCCTGTGAAATCAACGTAGGATCCGACGTTCGCTAAAATCTGTGAATATTATCCGTCTATTGTAGTAATATTAGCGAATGCCCGATAAATATAGAAGTTTTCGCTTATAGTGATCAGATTGCAGGAAATGTCTCGGGCTTCCTCTCCGTCCCCGTTCACCCCACCATCCTCTCCTTCGGCTTCGTGTCAATGCATTCCGAATGTCTTATCGTTTCACGGTCGTCCTCTAACGGGCACTCCAAGTGCCAATTTCCTCGCAGATACACTCGGCGTTTCACCACTTTATCGACAGCAAGAGTATGTTGTCATTTTGAATTATCATTATCAACAACTGTAGTCGTTAGTTATGTTCTTCATAAATTCTTATTATCAAATGCAAAAATCAAATGAATTGATCGATAAGCATCTAAAAATTTCATCTCGAAAATGTTAAAAAATGATGAAAAATCACGAAAGCCACTGTAAGATGAGAATGACAATTTTCTCAAGTTATTAATTCTGAACATTGCATGGTATTATTGAATGAAAACTAGAATTCGCCGTCCAGTAGTTTACAATAAATCAGTTTTCTTGAAGTAAGAAATTGATTAGAAACAAGAGCATGTACTTGTCAGTAGGTGAATGTTTACTTGTGAATGTTTGAGCAAACGAAAAATTTATTCTCTTCCATTTTATGGTTTGTCATTTATCGTTCTTGTCAAAATTTTTCGCTTTTCTCGTTTAAAGTCCTTCTTTTTGTTTTTACCTTATTCTGAACATTCGATCACTGTTGGAATAGTGTCATGTTGCGAATTGAAATGAATACTTATGAGGTGATTCATTCTTTATCATCTTAAAATCATTCCTCCGAGGTTGAAATGATGTATCTATCATTCACAGAGGGTGGTAAAAAAAAGAAGACAAAATTGTTGTCTTCTTCGAGAGATTTCCACCAATCGGCATACGTTTTAGTGGAATGCAGACGGATTTTTTCACTCGAATAAAAAGATAAACTAAGTGTTGAACTTCGAGTACACGTAAACAGATAATTAGAATTTCGTTCAGTCTTTATCAGATTCTAATAAGTCATTCAGTTCACTTGATTGACGATGAGATCAAAGTCTGTGATAATTTGAGAAAGCTGGAAAAAATCTTCTGCTGAAAGTCAAACCTCAGCTCATTTGTTTGCTTCGGAATGAGAAGCGTTTCGCTCAATAAGACTGTTCACGATAGTTTTTCACGTTAGAATGGGTTAGTATTTGCAGAATGCCAACCAGATTCCAGTTCCGGGATTCATCAACATTTTAAATATAGAATCAACACATTATTTTCAATTCGATGTATTCATAGTTACTTGAGAAACAGGTTGTTTAATATATCGTACAGATAATAGCATTTTGAAGTATGGAAACAAAACATTCACATTATTTGATAATGCTGAATATGAATGAGCTGGTTATGAGTAACGTGTAATTCAAGGTGAGTATATTAACAAATTTATATAAAATACCGTATGTTATCGAATTCTGAATTGCCGGGAGGTTTTAGAACATAACTGTCGGGACTGAAATTGAAAAGTGAGAACCCAGAGGTACCGTGCAAACACTAGAATTGGTCCGAATGTGTTTTGATTGTAAGTGTTCATTTGGAATATGTTTTTAGTTCGGCTCGTTGGCAAGGTGCAGCTCAGGTGTATCAATGTAGCAGAAGTCGGGGGCATAGTCGAGCGCATAGTCCAGCTCCGGGCGGTCACTCAGAACCCTTCTTATATCCACCCAGCCTAACACCTCACCTCATCACCGAACATCTCTCAGCTGTTTATAATACGCTTGGGTTAGTTACGTTTAGCAAATTTCACCGTCAGTTAATTTTCTTATGCAGTTCGACGGGCGCTTCAAAATGGCAGCAAATCTTTTAAGAACTCCATTATCGTTGGAAGAGATCGGTCGTGCGAATCGGAAGAGGCACGCTGAACGAGGTGGTCTTGTAGACGTAAAAGAGGGTGGACCTTTGGAACTCGAAGCTATCGCCGCAGTACATGAGCTGGCCAGTGAGGTCAGGTCGATATCAGTTTCTGAGATGTTACCGCGTACTGCAGATCTAATTTTTGTCAATGTTAAAACAGTTGAAGGTGATATATTGTCGTGTTATGTTCTAATAATTTATCATCATCACACAGTCATTACAGTTTAAATAAGAGCTTTTATTTGCGCTTTTGTGAATTCTGTTGAAGAGTTCATTGAATTTTGTCATCTGCAAAGTGCATTTTTAAACGAAATGGTCCGAGCGAAAACTTTTTTTATTGCAACCTTGAATTGGTTCGTTGTTATTTATAGGTGACTCATTTCATTCATTCTTTCGTTTTCACATACTTTTCAAATCGGAAATTGTCACTTCAAATTTGATCGTCACTCGCTTCATTTTTCGACAACTTTTTAACCTCCTTTTATCCTTCGCACCAATTTCAACGGAATATTCCTCAGAAAGTATAATGACAAGTAATCTGGAAAGAAATATTTCTCATTCTCAAAATGTTCCAAGCTGATTCTGAATGTAAAGCGTCAGTGCTGGCATAAAGAACAACTTCGATTTCGAAGTGTCTCTGAGAGGCTAATTGAATTTTTTTCCATAACAGATCAACCATTCACCCTCGAACTAACCATGAAAGGATGGCGGGTGGCGTCAATACAATGGGATTCTATGAATGGCGATTATACAAAGGTCTTTTCTCATTTATAACAAATTTTGAAGTTTAATGATGGCAACGGTCATTTAATTAATCGCTTATTTATGCAAATAGACAATATCAAGTGAAAATGATTGCAGGTTGATTTGCATACGAAATACTACGAAAACGCTCGTGCTCTACTCGAGGTGATCTCACCGGCTCATGCGCAATATTTTAACACTTGTCTCAGCGAGAAATTGTCACAACTCGGCCAGAATCAGGAGGTTCGTAAAACATCTCAAGCAGTTGAAGGCTTAGCATTTTAATCTCTCATGAAATTTCATTGTTGCAACATGCAAGGTAATTTCTTTTGCTTCGTGTGCTTCCGTTAACAAAAATTTCAACTTGATCGCTCAGAAGATTAGTTGTTGTGTTCCCTCAAGTCAATCTTCATAATTCATATTTCTTTGCGTTCAAGCGTATCCTATCTGTTGCATTTCAGGAGGATATCAGTGGGGGTACAAATTCACCGCGTGACGACGAAGGCCTTGTGTTTAATTTTGGTTCTTAAATTGCTTCTTACGCGAATTACTCATCGTTATGTTATAATTCCATTTACAAACGCTTCAAAATTGTTCTCGCTAAAGATACAATGTCATCTTACAATTAGCAAATTAGCAAACTTATATCGCTTCTGGGGTTCTTCACACTTTACTCAGATTACTTGACCTGAGCAATCCTTCAAATTCATCACTTTACTCATTATAATAGCAATTCGTGATACCGAAATCGAAATGCATCCTCGTTTATCTTACTTCACTGAGACTTTTCCGGTTATTGCGAATGGTTTTTATCGATAATCGATTATTCGCACGCTCTAATAAGCGTGTTTTCTTGTACATCTTGGTATTATTGTAACAACTGAATAAGATTGGCGAGAAAATTTCACCGTTTTGACATTATTTTCTGTGAAAATCATGCTTTCATTTGTCATCAACAGTTTCGTTGCAACTAGAATATTGAATATGAATGCTTCAATTGATGATTGAGTTGATCAGAAATTTCACTCTTTTACTCCGTGAAACATCGTATTCTTTTAATATTGTTTGTATAAGGTTAACAGGCTAATAATCACTCATTTATTCGTCAATGTGTATGATCAGCATCAGAAGTCAACGGTTCTTCATTCCTAGAATGATAACATTATGAATATCATGTGCTTCACATTTTGTTAGAATTATCCAATTAGTCAATTCGAATGGATATTCTAATCTGTTATTATGGAAGTGCTGTCGCTCTCAGAGCTCTGCTTATCTCACAAAACAAAACAGCTACTCGTGCTACTTACTCAAAACTCTACCACGGTTTTACCAAGATATTCTCGCGTGACTGCGTATCCTAATTCAGTTTCTTGTAGCATTTCAACATGTTTTCAATTAGTTGAGTGTCTCGACTCAGAGGCACTCATATCGGTTTATTTCTTCGAGAGATTTATAGTACTTTTTATGCACCAACGATCACGTTTAGTTCGTTTAGACATTAGAATTATCTCTCTCGTTATCTCTTTATAAATTAGCATTCTTTTCTTTAGTTTTTTTTTATTTATTTATTTTATTTCATTTTGGAAGTAAGAACTGTGAGTTCGAAACAGTTAGGTTATTGAGCGGGATCATCGTTAGATCAGAATGTGATCATTATTATTGTTCTCTGCATACTACCTTAATCATACTTCTTATCCAGTTGCGCAATAGCCATAAAGTCGTTAAGTTTATTGCAACTTGGCTTGTTGTGAGATCTGAAACGAATTGATATTGCCCAACGTCCACTAGAATATTGAATTTCCTTTCTGAATTCAGCTCATTGAGTGACTGCATTGATGATAAAAGATATAACTGAATTGTTGCGTGACACTAGACACTCTTATTTCTATAGATTCGTTTGGTTTATGAACAAAAATGATATGATCGCTCTTATGTTGGTTCATTGGAAATTTGACGATTTGTAAATGCTGATGTTAACTATGATATTGATTTATTTATCGTTACCACATTTGAATTGTATTTGTAATATTCAGTTGTATTGAGATTTATTCAGTTTTGCATTTCAC
Source organism: Anisakis pegreffii (assembly GCA_035041965.1). Classification (NCBI taxonomy): domain Eukaryota; kingdom Metazoa; phylum Nematoda; class Chromadorea; order Rhabditida; family Anisakidae; genus Anisakis; species Anisakis pegreffii. The sequence goes on along the minus strand of JAPYMA010000792.1, from coordinate 213,191 downwards.
CGTGTACGTGTTAGTAGAAATGTTATTAAGAAAGAAGTTTTATTGTAATTCGAATGAACAATGAACAATTCGAATGGTTGTTTCGTTTGTACATTCTAAGAAACGAACTGATTAGCATGTGGAAGCGATTTGGATTGAGATCTCTGACGATCTATTCGCTAAAACAGACGATCTCTGTTTTAGCGAATAGTTGAAATGAAATCAACTTTTCCCGGCAAGTAATGCGTTGAGAAAATTGATGTTGCACTTGCAAACGAGGAATAAATCCTACTTTAGAGTTAACCAGTAATCTGCAGAAATGATACTTTTCCGTAGCATTCACTTGAAAGTAAGATCGTCCTCTGAGGTTGATTCTAAGTGTGTTTCTAGATTCGAAAATATTAGAGTGCGAAACTGAAGACGACAACGTTCTTCAAAGGTCTCGTTAATACTTGAAACCGTGCAGATGAGTTTAAAATGCTTCCGTCGTATGCATTCGCGAAATTATTCAACACATGAAGAACTGAGCATGATATTGGCAAAACAGTCATTGAGCAAATGATTGAAGAATGTAGTGCAATATCAGTAGATCAAAAGCATGAATAAACGCCAAAAAATTCAGAATCACACGAAAGCGCCTCATCAGTGGAGTGTAAATAACAGTTGTGATGAGGAACACTGATGTCAAATCGTATCAGTCAGCAGAATAAAAGACTTGTAGCGATAAAGATGGCAATGCTCAAAATAATCACAGGTAGTGATAACGAGAGCAAAAACATTGGTAATTATGAATTGAACAATATTAGCATCTGTACATTTTTAATGAGAGATTCGAGTAGCGTCGCATTACTGCGGTCATCTTGTGGCGCTCATTTAATTCATTGTTCAGTTGGTGATCACCTTAAATACCGAATGCAGTATTTGTTGGTAAGGTCGGCACATTTCTCCGGTAGCCGTCTTGAGGCCATTCGAAAGATATGCGATCACAAGCCGCCTTTCCACATCCACATTCAGCGACTGGCAGCCGTAACCTGGATGGCCCATCAGATATTCACCCTACAAACAGCAGGCAACATTCGCAGTTATAACAATAACAGTCGATGCTGCGTTGGTGAAAAATTTAAATACAGGTAATGAAATGTCTGATTTTTCGATAGTTGGAACTGAGATCAAATGGGGAGAGTTGGATAATACTCAAGCATTGCTCGGAATTGCATTTCGGAAAACAATTGACAGTGGATTTGAGTTCTTTGATGTGTTCGACTTTTTTTTTTCATCAATATTCTACGTTTAGCAAAACAGAGCGAGTGAATTGACAACCTTGAATAGAGGATGTGATTCGAAGTAGAATCCTCTTCCTTTCACAAACGGATACAAAATAACCTGGAAATATTGAGATTGTTATTAAGTTGTTGGATTGATGTGCGCTGAAATCAGAAATGGTGATTGTTGTCATTATTGTTGTTCTTTAGCATCGACAATGAACTTACAATTAAGCTATACTAAGCTGTCGTTACGATCAAAGTATGTTATCGTTGAATGTATCCAAGCTAAACTTACTCCTTATTGAGTGTGAGCAATTTCAGGTTTTTGAAAAATGATTTTGACGGATATCAATCAATCACATGTATAATATCTTGGAAAGTACACTGTCAGAAAATGTTTCAGAATAGAGTGGTAACAAATGCAAATTAAGTAATGTTCTTGCTCAATAATGGCATGAAATCACCTGCTCTAAATACCAAGTATTAACTGTAGGTCGTGAAATCAGTTGTAACGTCTCATTGCTGATCAATGTTCCGTCAAGGGCCAATGCGAAAAGTCTGGCGAAATTCTCCGCATTTCCAACACCTGTCACCGCGCCCATATTCAACGAAACGATATCCGGATCGTTCAACGCTACGGTGTCCTGAAATAGTGATCGAGCAAATAGACTCAAGCTGTAAAACTTCGATCAGTTTTCTTGAGTAGATCGTGAAAGTTGTTTTCACATCTACCAATCTGTCTTTCACAGAAATCATTGGCGAAAACCTTATTTTTGTGAGTAATAACTAGATAGAATGACATTCCTGGTATCATTGAAACTTCAGTTATTATAAGTGCCGCGGAAATTATCAATGTGCTGATAATCTTGTTATTTTTAGCATGTTATTTATTTGATATCATTATAATTGTTATGACCACTCTTGGTTGCATTTGCGATCATCTAATAATAAGTACTGCTGCTACGTACACGCTCTTTATCGAATTAGTAAATTCGCATCCGAAAGAGATAACTAACATAATTCAGTGGAATCCACGAAGGATTCATGCGAAGTTTGGCGGCGATTGAATTCGGCATGCGTAAGTACATCAGCGCAAGCATCGCCAGCATCCGCGGATCAGCCACAGTATCACGTGCGTACTCCACGAGTCCTGGCTGTGTGCTTCGAGCCAAGTTCGCGAACTCGTCTCTGGGTAAGCCGATGCTGATATCGATGCCTGAACGAGAGTGACGGTTGAACTTATCATCATAACTTTCTGGTTATTTCTAAGTAGCTTCAATCGTTAAGAATGCTTTGGGTATTTACTATATTCAATATTAATCAGTAATAGACTCAACAGAATTGTTCATACCATATTTTTCCGAAACTTCCTCACGAAAGAACGTCTTCACATCACGATGTTTCACATCCGCCTTCCTGACGATTCCATCTACGAGCCATCCAAACGTAATCGCATGGTAGCTGAAAATGCTGATATGCCCCATTTTCCTCGCAAATTCAAAACATCCTTTCTATATCATTCATGATGGCAAGGGAAATTTTCTGCTGATTGAATAACTCGCCACTGGCGTGATTGATCTGCAAAGACTGAGAAAATACGATTTGATAGAGATGATGGTTTATCAATTGAAGTTTATCACACCAGAGCGATTTATGCTTATTTCACTTCCTTAAAGGGAAATATATTTCAGTAATTTTTAATCTTACAGAGAATGTAAGGTCAATTTCATAGAGTCTGAATTTTGGTAAAGACAAGGTGGAGTGGATTTCAGAAACATCTGCTGAATTCGTCAACACTATCACTAACCCCGATAGAGTGCCGGGTTTCCAGAGAGGTTTCGCACGCTCAATTTTTTGCATCATTATCTCATTATGATGCACGTCGTCCATTGTGATATCTTCAAGGTACGGAATACCAGCCTGAAAGAATTTTCAGCCGCTTTATCACTGAACTTCATCATCAAACTCGATATTCCAGCAGTTTTTAGAATCGCCAAAATATCGACCGCTTTCTTTTCCTTTCCTAGCTTCAAGTGATGAAGAAATCACTCATTATATTTGTTTGTTACTATCAGTCACTGCGGAGTATTCAATACGATCAAACGACTCATTGCTGAACGAAATATTACGAATACCTTATGAGTGAGAACATCCTCAATTGTTGTATTTTCTTTGCCGTACTGGCCATATTCCGGCCAATACTTAATCACCAAATCATCATACGATAAACGACCTCTATCAACTAGCATTGCAATGCACAGCGATGATATTGCCTGAAAATTGGTGATGTTGCCGAATGGAGTAAGCATATGGATCGAAAAGATAGAAATTCGATTTTAAGAAATAATGAGCATCCCAAGAAGCAGCTCTCAATGCTACCAATCAAATTCACCTTGGTGGCTGAAAAGAAGACGCTTTTCGTTCTGCTGTTCCACTTGCGTTGGGACTGCGAATCTGCGAATCCATTCCAAACGTTTACGACCTGCCTGCCGTTATGGTAGACGCTAAGATGAGCGCCTTCTCGCTCGAAACCACCTTCAAAATTCTTCCTGAAAATCACCGAAGTAATTCGAAATTTGTCAGGTTTCTCTTGATTCAGTGGATCAAATGAATTGATCAATCGTTAAAGTTACATTCTGAATAACATAATGAGTGAACATGAGGCAATCGATTAGGGTTATTGATTTCGAATTTTCTTTTGTTTACACTGAAATGACAAAAAATTACTCTTCTGTTGTATAAAGTGAGTTTTGAATCATTCTTCTATGCAGCTTTCGTTTGTATAAAGTGAGTTGGTGATATGAAACCTCACAGTAATATCAAATTACTAGTGAGCACTATTTCAGCTTGATGATTCGATCGTAATCTACTGTACATCGTAAATTATCACTGCTCTCATATTGAGGCATGGTGCGATACTTCGCGTAGTTGAAGGCATTTCTTACTGCTCCCATGTCTCTTGTATCCGTAGAAAACGATAAATTTCACTGACTTCATTGAATTACCTGAAAGCTTCCACAACCATTTCATATTGTGGATCATAGATGCCTTTTGGTGGTTCGTTGAGTCGATACAAGAGTGACATTATCCAATGCAGGGTCGAATAGGCGATTAAATATACGACACAAATCAATATCAGCGTTTTTTTAGTTGAGCTGCTCAATGAAATTTTCATTTTCTTTTATTCACACTGAAATTACAAAAATAAAATTACTCTCCTGTTGTATAGATGAGTCTTGAATTACTCTTCTTTCGTTCGTATAAAATGAGTTTCAAAAGTGGTGTGATAAGATGTGCTGTCAACAACGAAACTCGACTCAACAGATGAACGAAACAAATGTGCTTATTTGCTGGCATGAAAACCGTGCGAAGACTCATGTGACGAGGGCACAACATTCGGAAACGAAATGATAATGAGAGAGACGAAAGAAACTGGTAATGCATGTTCAGCAATCCACAGCCAGATTGATCAAAGGATTGCAAAAAATTGCTCATGAAGTACCAAAGTCCTTAAATTTGAGCCAAGGCTTTTTTAGTTTCGCATTTCTCGAGAAAGCTGGGGGAGAATGAAAAGATTTGATACTGTAGCGAAAATTCTAAGGTTGCTGTAGGTTTATTAAAAAACTACGAAATTTCGGTTGATGCAGCACAAGAATTTCCACTCAGTTGTTAACTATGTATTAAAATGATTTGGATCAATTCTGAGCGCTAATACGAGGTTCTTTCTTGCAAAATACAACTGAAAATTTTGCAGTTACACCCTTTGAAAAGAGCAAAAAACGAATATTGCGTCGAATGCGTCGTTGTTATATTAGAGCGAACGGAATCATGTGAATACATAAAAATTTGATGAACGAATTTCGCAACATTCTTTCAGTCTGATGAACTGAGTCTTTGACGCGATATAGTCTATCGAAGTGGTATTTATGAAATGAGCATACACTGAATACAGTCCAACAAAATTAGTCGCAAAGCATTCGAAATTACTGACAAATAGTGAGCGTTTTCATGAAGGAATGAGAGGAAAATTTTTTGCGAGAGATGTAAAAGCGACAAGTGTTAATTATTGATAAGAGGGGTGTTATTCGTAATGAACTGATGCGTGATAGATTGATAACGGAAGGACGTGTCGGTTCATTACGGTTGCTATGTGCTAAGTGAACCAGTTCAACTCGGACAACAAGCACATTTTGCCGTTATTCATTCCACCAAATTTGATGATTATCGTTATCACCATCAACAAACATTCAGTGATCTGCCTCAATGAAATCATTAATTTTAAAAATTCAATTATGTGATGGTCAAAAGGCTCTTGTATTACCTCATGTGCTAATCAAACTTCATTGAGCATAAGTCCGTTCATCTTGATAAGGTTAATTATCTTGCTGCTTGGTGAACACTTAAATTGGCGTTATCATAATTGCTTTTTCAGGCAAATAATAGCCATAGTTGATAGTAATTCACTGAAGTGCAATGTCTTGAAACGTTCTATCACTTACTTCTTATCACTTCATAATCATCAAACAGAGTAAATAAGTGACGGCCCATACTGGGTCGTAGCTCGTAGCATTCGCATTTTATGATGACTAATGATAAGCCAAGGTTTGGTACAACGTACAAATCAACAACTATCATGCAGACAATAAATTTCTAGCGTGTACACAAGTATTTTTCTGACCAAAATCGGCTTTCACTGATTTTAAAATGTGTTTATCGTAAACTAATGACCAAAAACCATCGTTAATTGATTCATCGCCTAGCACCTGAAATAAATTTTTTCGATGCCTCTTACAACAAAATTTGTTTACCAGTTTATGATGATAGGTACTCTTTGCTCACATCAGATTACAGTTCAAAAGATCAGAGGAGACTGCATTATCAACAAGCGGATCGAGACGATACATGTGTAATCACATGATACATATGCATCGTTATAATACGTCATGATACATCGTCACACGCAACAATTATCTCTACTACTGATAGCAATTGATTGGATGCAGCTATTCCAAAAAATTGCATGAATTTATCTCGATATTCACTTGAATTTTAAAAATGCGGACGAGTTGTGGAGAGTTACTTAAGTGCTCACAGACTTGTGAGACAATTAGTGCAGACTGGAATCCAGTAAAGTAAAATATTGTGTTCTCTCAAGGTTAGAAAGAACCTTCTCGGAACTAATCTATGATTTCGTGATGTTAGATGCGAACACGGATATCAAACTCTTCACTGAGATTCACCAACAAACTTCAGTGAAGTTGGTATGAACAGCTCATGAAGCTATTGATGTCGATTCGTGCCAAATAATAAACGATGAGAACCTGTTCCTTTTATTTGTTATTCTCGTCGAGAAAAGGCTCTTCTCTCTCTTTCTGGAGTTTTAATTGTGGAATAAATTTGTTGAAAAACAACAGCAACCATAACAATATTGGACAGTGATAACAGTGACGCACAGAATTATCATCAAAGGTGTTAAATTACTAACTGAAGGAATCGAAGGCGACCTCTCGATTGACATCTTAAACCAGGAAATACGGCCATAAGTTCGACAATGAAAGGATCCCGTTTATATTAACACCATGCTCGATGCCCCAAGATTCTCGAAAATGATTGCATATAGGAGATTCTCAGCTGTCAGATGGTCTACATGCTGTCAACGAATACCGCACATTTCCAGATACACACTAATTCTGTAACACACTGATTCGGATATGCGGTTCGGCTTAGTTGATTTGTTTTCTCCATGATCAGTGATAAATGCCCATATGAATAGCAAATATCAAGGTATATAAATTCGCACACCATCAAATGCAGCCAAATTTCTTTATGAGAACAATGATAATTGTCTCCATCCTCATATTAGTTAATTAATGCGATACTGTGTCAATGTCTGAAGCACCACTTTCAAAATAGCAACATGCTCGGCTCTGTCTAAGAACCGAAACACTTCTTTATATCTGCAATCAAGGAAATGCGCACATTCTGCTTATTGTGGCGTTGTAGCCAAATTTCCTGAGACATCTATCTGATCAGTGTACGGATGCAGTGAGTATACTGCTCTATTTTTTGCATGACATCGTTCTCACAGAGGAGAGCCTTTCTTACCTGATCACAAAGCAATGCAAGTTGGTGTCAATACACGCGTATTTCCGAAGATTCACTTTTATTTTATTTCCACTTGAATTATAATTCAAATATTCTAAGATGGTGCTCAATTTCGGCCTCTCCGGTGAATAAGGTTAGGTATTGACCCCGAGATGTTTTTCGGTTGTTTTCAGCCTTTCTTCTCCCTTCTTCAAAATGTTAGGTTCGTCTCAGAAAATAATGATACTCAGAGTTTCATTTTCTGGACATTTTAACAGACATTTTCATCCTTCAAAGGCAAATGAAAGTGCCTCACTTTACTGTTTATGTTGACAATAGGCCAACTTCCTTTCGAACTCTCATGTTATTGTTGGTTTGTGGATTTTTGTTCTCGCTAACTGATTAATTAGTTCAACTTTAAAAAATTTTATTCACTGTTCAGTTGATGCTATCAAATTTCATTTAGCTTCATTCAGTGTAGGAGCATTCTTGTGCACGAAATAATAGTGGATATGACAAATCTCATAATTTGGAACTCAGATGGTAATCAGCTTTATACTTCAACATAATCAATGTAGACGTATACTGGACAACTAGATGTTTACTGTTTGCTGTTTATGTTCGATAGAGAGGCATTAACAGCTATGAAATGATTGAGTGACTTGTCTATGACCTTTAGGCAAACTGTCGTTACGCAAAATTTCTTTATAGTTTATAGGCTTTATAGTTTAGGCAGATTGATCGGGTACCGTCTATGATAATGATTGATTGTGACATCATTTTGGAATTCAAATGAATTCAGCCGCAAAGTGTTGCATCAGTTGCAGTCGATGAAACCAATCAGTGCGATAATGATCAGCTTATAACGCGTTTACACGATGCACTCATTTCATCGATTTTCTGATAAGCCGCCTGAAAAGCCAGGACAATTGCCACGCTGTTGACTGGAAACATGGCTGGTTCTTCAGCTGAAATTTAAATGTGAATCCGAGCAAAATATTGGAAACGTGTCAATGTTTTCGTCCCCGTAAAGTAATGTTATTGGCTTTTGTATCGCTTGAAATCATTTCGGAATCATTGAAACAATTTCCGAAATGTAATTTAAGTCTTGTGATTTACAACGCGTCATTCCTGTTTGTTCCGTCAACGATTTGATTCAAATCTTTTTCATATCTGCACTTCCGTTAGAGATATGAAAAACTGCTGAGTGTTTGCTCTCATCTCTTTCACCAATCGTTATCGCCATCGGCTCTCAGCTCCATTTCCGCTCCAGTCTTGACAAGTCATCAGAAAAAGAAATGACGAATGACAGATTTCGCCTAATTTACTATGTGGTCCAATCCTTTGGCTACAAACAACTGTGTCAGTTTTAACATAAGTGATAAGGCAATCATCAACGAATGCTTTTATACCCAACAGGAACGTTTATTCATTCTGACTTTGAATTTACTGCACATGACACACAAGGTTGTAAGGGGACAATTTTTGTGCATTGTGTTGAATGACTTTACATTATTTTGAGTTGATTCGTTTGAAGTTTGATTGTTTAAGTATTTCTCCAACGAAAAGAGAGAATTTTTGAAATATCGTTTGCGAAATGCAATTCGTCGCTTCAGTTCCTTTCGACTCCATTGTTTTTTCGTTTCGCCCCTCTCACTCGCTCTGAATTTCACGAACTCAACAGAACATTGGAAGAGCCTAAAACTTAGGTCAAAATTACGATGTAAACATCCAGATCGAATGTCCAGATGGGCACAGATATTGTAATTTTTCTTGAAATTCGAATTGAAATGTCTAAATGAGCATCATCGAAACAGACTGAAATATTCAAATGTTTGTTATGAATGGTGGATTGTTGACGAGCAAAATGGTTCTGAACTGGTTTCAGCGTGACTGTGAACTAAAGAAATACATTCACCGAATCGAAGCAATGCAAACGCTTAATGAAAAAGTTTTGAATAGCCAGCCGCATACGGCACCACAATACCGTTTTTCAGCTACCGTCAATCATATGAAAGCATCAAGAGCGACGAAACTGATATATATGATTCATATTGAGATGGAAGGTTGATGGCAAATCAGCTATATATCAACTTTTTTTTCGCTGCATCAATTCCTTTTAGTAAGAATCGGCAATGATGCGGACGTATAGACAAACGAAGAGCGCCACGGAAAATGAATGAAATGATTTTTCGATTTGTGCTCTCACTTTTCATGTTTCTTTTTCTCTTTTCCGCTTGTGTTTGACTGAATCGGTTTTGTGACTTTTTGAAATTATTATTGGACGCAACTGATGCAATAGCTTGGAATTGAAACTGATACGGGACTTGTTTCAGTCTCAGATCAGTTATTTGTTCGATTGGGCCTACCTCTCCGTGTAAGAAAGGGCGCAACGATTCATTTCAGTATCTTGACTATTGCTGAGTATTTTTCTAATCTTTGGCTTATTACACACTTGTCCTGACGTCTGTATAATTGCCTCATTTCAGGATGACAACTTTGGCATATCTTGCTTGTGCAGTTCTCACGGATTCTAATAATTGTTTCACACTGCTTTATTTTTGATCAAGCCATGATCGTTTTTATGCTCTCTTATTATGTTCGTTATTGAGTTCAATCAACTCGCATTTATTTCCTTGTGATCCGACACAGACTTAAGGTAGATGACAAAAGCCGACGATTTGCTGCAGAGTTAAGGTGATCTGCATTAGATCACTGAATGAAACATACCTTCCAGGAGCTGAATGAATGAGCAACTTTGCGATGTCCTACTGAAAACCGTTCCGCATGAGTCCCAAATGAACGGCCAACAATGACAGCGAGCAAAAAAAATCATAAGAGATAGCAAGGGAAAAAGGTATTGCGAGAGAATGGAAAGCAACGATGTATTCGTGTGTGCAGAGCATGAGAGAGAGAGCGTAACACCAATGGGATTATACAACAAAAAAGTGCATTATTCTAGCATGAGAGAATGTGAGCTAGTCTGTATTGTGAGTGTGATAATGGAACAGATAACGGGTCGGTGGTTACGCGACCATTGAGGTATGTTACATAACACGTATTATTCGTTGTGAACACATCCAGATAGATGGGTGGATGAGAAAATGGGTTTTAAGATGTGAAAGAGTGGTGTGTAGATGGCAAACAGGTGATAAGACATTCGATGATTCGCTGAGAGTGCTGTGCTGGGTGAAATGATAATAGAATTGAGCATTGCGAGAATCAGAAACGATCATTACGACATCAACAGATGGAAAAACGAGTTAGTAGCTGCTAGGTTGCGAAGTGAAAAGCGATCGAGTGCGTCACGGAATGAAGCAGTGTCGGCCAAACGAATGCAGATTGTGTGAGCAAGACAGAACTTCGAGTTCATGATAGAACAAACCGAAACGACGGCGAGCAGCGAGCGCATGATTGTCATCGCGTGCATCATGATGCTATCCACCAAGAAGCAGGTCGATGTTCTGCAATCGGCGATATTTCGGTCGAGATCAGATTCGACTCGAAACAGAACCAGATCTACCTCTGGTGTCTGTACTATGATATGTTTTCTCTCTGACTCATAATTTGCCGTGTTTGCGTGCTTATATCGATCTATAGCATCTACCTAGGCAGCTAGTTGATCTCTGTTCGTCTATTAATCCGCCGCCACATAGTAGTATATCTGATATCCTCTCAGCAAGAGAACAGCTCATTACAGTCTGCAAACAGAACAAACCATTGAGCTGAGGGTAGCTCATTGAGACTACTGATTGATTCAGTTATTATACCATTCTTTTCACTCATTCCTCAAGCATTTTACTGCTGCGAGTGAATAAAATAAAGAAAACGCCTTATCAATATTATTAAACGCAACTAAATGAACGTTTCATTTTGTTTTATTAGTGAACATTGTTTTTTAATTTCTATTATTGTGTTGTTTCTGCTCGTTTATTGTTTTTTCTTGTAAACGAACAAACCGAATAATACTTAATTTGAATTTCTTGAGCGTGTCTCGATTCGCATTCGATGGGATTCTGTTTCGACTGTTCTGATTTCAGTTCTGATTTGTGAGCTTTGTTGCATTTGCTGCTGCGTTTATTGTCATTACCACGATGACAGAGGAAAGATGTCATAAAAATATCATCATCACCCTCCTCTCACGAAAGCCTTCATTCAGTTATCAATCATTGTTCCTTGAGCATTTCACTGATGATTTGATCAAAGCATTATCAAGCATCCTTTTTTCATTTTGTGATTTTATATATCAATCATTTGTAATGTTCTAATTGACTTTTCTCTCGATCAACTCTGCTACCATTATCACAAGAATAATTACCACCTGGTGACTGCACCATCAAGTGCGATGTAAGAACTATAGGCAGTAGTCCTGCGTATGTTATGGGTTGTCACGTGCTGCATGGTTCTCGACACTGCGAATATCAATTTCCGTCTGTTGCTCAGGATTTTTGGAATGTCGATCGTGTTATCAGAATATCGAAAAATTTGTGATCAAATTGTAATGAATTCTGCAAGTTTGAATTTACGAACGTTGCATGATTTCAATGAGCAACAACTGTTTCATTGCTGCCATATTCATGTTCGCTCGAAACTGAATACCTTTGTTGCGTGGCAATGAATCAGCAGAGCGTATTGTGTTTGAAGTCCTCAAATGTGTGCTCGTTTGAAATTGCTGAAGTTCCGTCGTCAGTGTCTTCTGTTCATTCGTTCACATATTTAGCAACTTCTCCACCAGTCTTGTGCAGTTCTTTCCGGTAATCAGCTTCCGAAATAATTCAGTGTCTTTTTCCAGTACAGGAACTGGAATTTTTCATAGAAGTTGAGGCTTGGATTGTTGATAACGCGACAAATTATGCGACTGATTTCATCCGCAATTAAACAGTCACACAATAATCTGAAATGAATGAAACATTTCGTTGCTGACTGCTTTTTGTATTTCGCTTTGTAACTGCGTTTTGATTTGAGTGCATTTATTAAGCATATTATCTATGTGCAATTAACCAGTACAAATATCTTGTACTTCTATAACAAACTGCTGTGTAAGTACAAACTATAGTCATAGACTGCCATGTTGAACCCAAAACATAAAACTTCAGTAACTCCATAGCTATCATTATCATATCTTTGCTGCAATATCTTTTCGTATAAGTTCGCCAATTCAAACTACCACTCAATAATGATGGCCAATTTCGGGTAATAAGCCTAACGCGAGCTGCGAGGCAAACTGATCATATATGCATATGCTGAACTCAGTCGAGCGTGAGCTTTCAAATGCTCAGTTTTTCTTTCGGATGTGTTCTCAGAAAACACTTTATTCGACTTGACGAATGCATGCCCAACATACTCTTACATGAACAAACTCGTTGAAAAGCTGAAAGTTTATATTGCGTGCACTTGACGGTACATTTTGTTTATGTTGAATCACGTTCAGTGTCATGGACGATTCTTGCATGAAGTATTGACACGACACGAGCACACGAAACAAAGTATTTTCGAAGGCGTTCTTTCAGTAGCATTTTCAGTTTCAGTGACTACGCCGTATTTCACTTACAATTAGTAATCGGATTATTTCAAACGAAATATTTAAAGAGTGGGTTGGTTTGGATACAAAAGCGATCTGTCAAAATTTGTATTCTCGCCGAATGTGCGACAAACAAAATTTTCTTGAATCACGTTTTTGATCTTATTGATTTGAAAGTTTGTTCATTCAGACAAGAAATTCGGATAATTTTTTACACTTTTATGAAATCAAAACTTGTGTTTATCTGAACTGATTGCAACATCCTACCACGGTTGCATTTCAGTCGCGTAGCCACAAAAGGGAAGCTACAAGAGGGCCTAGCCACTCAAAAAATCAGATTAGTGTGTTGAAGTAAATTGGTACAATGCCGGAAGGAAGCAGGAGAGCAACGTACAGTAGTCGTTTAAACCATGCTGATGAAGATCCTGAACTCTGTGGTTCGCTCTTCGAACCCTGAATTGCGTTCAAAGGCGTGCTCAACTTGCAGCGATTATGCAGTCACTTTTTCCTGATGATTGATCAAGTGATTATCTGAACAGATGTCTATTACCTCATTTTCGATTGGCTGCACTAATCTGCTGCGAAATTCAATCATCCGAGCAAAGCTTTTCTCATTCACTGGTAATGGCAGCCTCACATTTTTCAACTATTGTTTTCTGTGTCTCCAAGTAAAATGTAGTGCTTTTTCGATTTTGACGTTCCAATCATGCATTAGCCATTGCTGTGTTGATGACTAATTGCAGAATTGAAATGCATCGTCTGTTGATTAAAATCAGTCAAATGAGTTTGCGCTCACAATTGAGTGTGAATGATTGATTGGTCTGTTAATGCCCTTCTTACAACTTCATTCAGAGGTTGCTTAGAAATGCATTCATCAGTGGAATTGAATTGACTTAATTGGATTTGTTTCATTTCATTAACAATCTCCTAGTTGACTATGACTGTTTTCCAGAGCCGTTTGCTTGTGAGCAATCCTCTTAGCGAGTCACATTTAATTCAACTTCACTCTCTTCTAACAACTCTTATTAATTTACACCTGAACGACGTCGATCGCTCCTTTATGCCTCTGTTGGCCCATCTGTTCAAATTCTGCACAAAGACAGCACACTTCTTTACAATTGTTCATGCTGCTATCCATTGCTAAAATACAAATCTCTCGCAATTCAAACAAGTTAGGTAATTTCCCGATTCAAATGGCTGGAGAACCTCATTGTTGTAGCCTAATCCCCATGAACTAAGAAGAGATTTGCCAGATTTTGAAGTTATCTTTTGATTAGCACTTATCAATTTCAACAAATATATTGTCGCTGTAGTTAATAAATGTTAACGTTTATTGTAGTTGTACTTGGACAAAGTTACTGCACGAAGCATGAAGAAATGTATTTGAATCATTTGGTATTCTGTTCGTGCTTTGGGTGTTGTGTTGTCAGGATAAAGCAGTATGGCAGTGGCCGTGTTGCTCGTCATACTACTGATAACAGAGAGACATAAACTGGTGATGAGTTCATTGAATATACAAGTAAATAATGAACAATTATGAATATTGAGTGCTATCTTATGAGGTGATGATGTGTCTTGAAGTTTCATTAAGGTATTTCTTTGATGTTTCGAATGGCAATGGCAAAGACTGCTATGGATATCCTTGCTTTGCTTTAGATCATCGCGTGTTTCCATCAGTGTATGCATAATGAGCTGATATATTTATTGTGAAAGCACTTTCGTGTTCATATTTTATTGCATAAATTGAAAGTAACGATTTATCAGCAACAATCTGTAAGAAACAGCCAACTGGAACAATTTAAGTTGCTGAACGTGGTAAATTAGCAAAAGATTTTTTTGTCGTGTTGAGACCAGTACGAGTGGTAACGATAGGCATTATTAATTGAGAATTACGCAATTATGAAAGCGTGTACATGGTATTTTGAGAGAGACTCAAGCAAATACCGAGCACGGTCCTTTCGTGCAGTCAATAACTATTGGGAAACATCGTTGATTTGATTATTCATCACCGATATCTCGTTAGCCGCGTTCTCATTATTCACAGCAAAATTATCTCATGATATTAATCTTGATAACGATGACTGGCTGTTGGTTAGCACTGAGCCATGCCCATAGCTTGATCACTCACTACTGATTACGGAACGAATGAATAGACTCGTTTGTTGAGATGTGTATGAGTAAGATGGTTGGTCACACGGTTCAGTTCCATTCCATCATATTATCACATACGTATTTAACAAATCAAACAGCACATCAACTGCTCTGCTTTTTTATCTCACTGGGGTTGGCGTTTATTTTTATTCGATGCTGTTTTCAGTCTGTGCAGCCCCTAGCTTTTCTTCGCGTTTATATGATATGTGCATACGGTAATAATACGCCGTCATCATCTGATAATCGTCATACGATTCTTTCTCTCGAGCCATCCTATCAGCCACCTAGTCATCATTTTATGTTCAATCATGGAATCATCAGGCTACTGAGCTAGTGGAACTTTGGAGCCAGTTGGCGGTGTAGCGCATGCATAAAGCAACTTTGTTTCTACCATTGGCTACTGCATAGATTGCCTACAACTTAGCAGAAACCTTACCCACATCAACCCAGCCGCTTCTATACCTGTAAACGCTACTTATAACTTGTCTATACTTGTCTATTGCTTCGCTATACGTCGTGTTATTAAACTGCAACTTACCGATCTCTAAAGAAGCTGCTGAATAATCCGACTGAGCGATTCCGTGATAAATGATGATTCCAAACAAGGATCATGCTCATCACCATTACAACTGTCATCGAAAGTGTAGGTCTATCTCTCATCAGCACCGTCAGATCACATCGAAGCGCACTCAGCAAAATCGCAATGAAATCTCCAATCAGAAGGTGAGCCAATCAACTCCTGGCTCAAAAGATGCGAATCGAATCACTCGAGATGAAGTTCTGGCAAAGCTTCAAGATGTGTCACCTTCTTCATTGTCGACGCAAATAACTCCGTCCATTTTGAGTGCGTTTCTTCCGGTAATTCATTCAAAGAAAGGTAAATTATCAATCGATTTTTGTTGTAGAAATTGTGATCGGAAAATTCAATTTTTACTTGGCATGATGAATGGTCGATTAGTATAGATTATCGCTCGGAGAATTATTCGTATTACTGTTATCATCATCATTATTATCAGTTCATTGAGCCAGATGGAAGTAATGTCATTGGATGTCATTTGCGAGATGATATGATATGGAAGTAAATGCTAAGCGAGGATACTTTACGCCAACGTTTTGGCATGGAAAGTCTCAAGAACAGATTTGATTTCAAGGATAACATACAACTTTCACGTAATAAGCTTCAGATTAAACTAGATGACTTCATCGCTGTCGTCACTAATAAACTCTAAGCATTCTTCTATTTTGTCCAATCATCGATCTTGCCTCAATCAGTCACTTCTTATTTTTTGTATTCTTCGACTTTTTCGTTCAGCTTTTCATACGCGGAACTTGTCTGGTTTTCTATCAAACAAAATAAACTGAAATTTCAACGGATAATTTAATGTACATTTTTGTTCACTTCAAATCCTCATCTCGCTTGCCATCATAGGAAATATCGTCAGCATGTATCCCACTGGATATTTTAACCGGATGTTTGGCACTTTAATCAGACAATATCAAAAGTTGCTATTATTGCTCACTTCCATTCAAATTTATGGGTAAACCTTAAGCGCAGATATACGCCCTTAAGAGATAACTAAATCGCTACAGAATTTATTCACTTTTACATGCGCTCTCATTGAGTAATATCAATTTTATTGCAGTTAGTAATAAATTTTCACATGATTGTATATGATCGAATCCCAAAAATTGTGTTCGCGAGGACATAGTACACCTCATCGACAAATGTTCAACTAATCTAAACAGCTGATTAATTGTGGTTTTATTCATCATCGGCAGTTTTTGATAAATAATCAGTGTGAACGGACAATCATCACGCATGCATGAAACATATTTTTCTTGGATGAAGCACGGCGCTATCAGCAGATGTTTGTGGAACGTTCATTTCATCTGTGCTTATCCGAAAGTACAAGTGATATCATTCTCGTAACATCGATAATTCACCACGTTATTCCATGTCGTGATTATGGTTACGAATTCGACGCGATCGTGAACGAACTGTCGATCCGATCACTTCGTGGAATATCACCGCTAGAATCGCTTGTCTTTCCGTGGAGCCTGTTCGTATTTCATGCAAGTCCAAGACTGTTTCTAAAGCGTGGACGATCGGGATCAGATACACTGACTGGCCGATGACTTGTCCTTAGTGATGTATTTTCAGAAATATTGTGACGGTAGTTTCTGTCTAAAATGTTGAGTTATGTCGCTAGCTGTCAGAGACACATAAACGTCCTTATACTCGTAAATCGGATATAAAACATGTTGATGTTATTTCACATGATGCACAGTTTCATGTAATATATGTTAGTCACATTTCATAGTTACGTCTGATGAGCATTTAATGATTCTTTTTCATCGATTTGGGCGTAAACTAAAACGTGAAACTGATCGAGTGTGCGAGAAGTTGATAAACAGAACTTTTAGAGTGCATTTCATTTGTTTTGATATATGTGTAACGTATATGTCTATGCTTTTTTACTTCCATCATTGATTCGCACATTTGATAGCCGAATCGTTGTCGTAATAGCCCGAAGGAGTGCCTTTAGATTCCATAAAGTTGCCCTCTTTCTAATCAGCACTAGAATTTGTATTCATTGGGTAGTGTTTCACTAAAATTGTTTAATTTATAATTGTTATATGTTTTTTTCTGCTGCTGCATTCTCTGTTACCTGTTGCTGTATTCAGTTCATCCGATAAGAGTCACGGTTTGAATGATTAGAGCTGGAAATATCAGATCACATCACCATACGATAGGTTCTAAATTGCAGCTGAAGAATATGCAATTTTTTATGTACAGACTGTCTTATGACACCTTTGGAGTGCAGTACAGATTCAAGCAGTGATTAAGGTAAGCTGCTGGAAATAAATATCTTAGAGTTAGTTCATTATTTGCTTTTATGATTGTCTTATATGTGCATCGATGCGTGCTTTAGATAATGGTAATATTAATAACGATAGCAATCTGCATTTTGATTTAAAACAGATAACATTCATAATTACTGCAAACGAGGAGGGGTAGATTTTTGCAACAAGATTATCCGATTATCAGATTTGTTCGCTTTTCATTCCTGTGCATCCGGGCTCCATTCCATCAAATTTTCACACTTCATCACTCTTGCGTTAAGAACTCGTAGTTTTAATGTTTTGGTTTATGGGTTTATTATCCACAGTAATCTTGACTCTTCTAGCGCTCACATAGCCAATGATTGCTAATTCGTTGATATAAACGGTTTTTCTCATCATGGGAAACTGAAAGCTGATGCGATAGCAGACAGCACTGAAGTAGGTTGGGTATTGATTGAAGGAAGCTTTCGCAAATATGATTAGCTAACATGTGATGCATGTCAGATTACGTTAAGTTGGCTCGATTTCAACGTTCTATTTCTTTTGCGCCTAGACATCAGCAATCTCTTTGAGCCGTTTTGAGCAGCCCGAGGTGTCAATTTCGAGTGTCGATTTGATTACTTGAATCTCATTTCCGTCATTTACCGACCCAGCACGATTATGTAATCACGATGTTATTTGTTATTTGCTAAACACTCATTTAGATAACCCAACTGGTGATTTCCATGATCACCTATAAAATTTACCATCATCCGCTGAGATGTCGTCAGTTTGCGTCATCGCCATCTTCGCGATCCTGCCACCTCATTTAATTTCAATACATGCTCATATCTCACTTACTCATCTCTCGTCCAGTGTAGTCATCTCTCTGCTAACAAATAACTTCTCGTCTCATTTTGCAATCAACAACTAAATGAGATTTTTTGCGACAAAATTCTTCGACAAACTGTCGCGAATAGACGAATGAACGAAGGGATGCGCGCGTGACGATAACGTAAATTGGCTGCTTTGAACTGATTCGAAGTCAACTCATCATTTCGAAAAATTACGAACTGAACACTGAAGAATGTTTCAATTTATGATGCGTCGGTAATATTTATTCTGCAAATGTTATTATCCTTTTATATTCTCTTTGTAACTTTGCTCAGACCATCTGAAGCAACGATGAATTTGGAACGATGAAGTGATATTGCTGCTGGAAAATGAAACGCAAATTTTGTCATTTGTAAACTTTAGGATTGTGTAAATGACTTTGTCCATTGTGCGGAAATGAACGCTATGAAAATTTATTTGTTTAAACATTGAACAGATTGGTAGACAGGACTGATTGGTTATCGGAATTTCGTGTTTCTTGTCAACAGAAAGAAGAGTTTCTCCTCTGAAACGTTCAAAGAACGATCAGAGAAGAAGGAAAATCTGAGCGGAAAAATCCATATATGTTTAGGCTGGGGAAAATTAGTGAGTGGAAAAATTTGAAGTACTTTTTCATAAATCATTTAGAGTGTGAATGCTAGCGACTGTCATCAGTGCACTATCATGAACGTTCTTTTTTCTGTTCTATTTGAACGGTTGCAGTGTGGAACGATTGAATCATTATTGACAAATTCATTGAGAGTGCAGAAAAAGAAAAGCAAAGATTATTGATTTTGGAAATGAAATTTTGTTGTACTTAAAGAAGAGTTGTTCAAGTGACGTGTTTCAGCGAATGGCATATTTCGGGGACCCCGTACACGACTCCCTTTCATCGACTTTTTTTCGAGCCGAACGACTGCAAAATTTCTTCCCCGAGTTTTTTCCTTCTCCGCAACACATTGTGTCGGAGGAAGAGTGCACGATAAAGACACAATATCCGCGCAAGCATCACAGAAATGCTGATTAAAATGTCACGTTTGAGGCGAATCATCATCATTTGTCGTTGAGTGCTCATGGATGACAACAGTTGACTGTGGACTGCTGTTCAAGATCCATTCTTCATTCAGTCATTCAAAATATTTCATTCTGTTCGGATTTAACGAGATACAAATTTTGTATTCATTATCATCATTATAAATGCTTGTCCAAAGTCCGAAGATCTTTGAGAACTCAAAATTTCGTTTTGATGCTTCCTTAATGATGGAATTCACAACGTTTTGAAGTCAAGAGCAATAACCGAAGAAATGACAAATTAATGACCCAATGATATCTGTTCGCTAGTTCGTGTTGTCGGGAAAAATGATCAGAGACTATCACGCGCTTTTATTTTTGCGGTTCAAAAATTTCATTTAAACAATAAGGCAGTTTTTGCTCATCTCTCAGTAAAAAGCCAAACTCACTGACCGCTGACGTCGTTAAAACCTTACGTTTACATGATTGTATTTGATAATGAATCATAATTAATTCATTATGAGGCTCTCCGCGTGATATTACTCATATTGGCACTGTCACCTATTATCATTGAATGTGCACGATTCATGCAGACATCCCAGATCACAAACCAGTATTCTCATCTTTTAACCAGAATGTGATAGGGCCCTCTCGGGACAAATTCATAATGCAATGCGAATGCAATCTTCTGCAGACTTTTTTTTCCACTTTCCAAAATTGCTGACGTACTGAAGAGTGATAAGAGGTGAGCAATCGTCATCGCAATTCATGCAGTCAACGACGCTTCCAACCGCTTATTATGCGACTTAATTGTACATCTGTTATGAATGTCTCAAACGTTACGTCACACGTCCATTCATACAATCTCATTCGTACTGTCATACTAAAGCTGTTAAATCTACTGCATACGTTTCTGCGTACTAATAAATAACGAAAAATGCAGACTAATAAACAAGAAGAAAATAAAAATTACTTTGTTTGTATTTTCTTTAATGTCTGCTCGTGAGAGACGCAAATTACGAACATTATGAGGGGTGATGATAGACGTTGGAGGAGATTGCACGAAGAAATGTGGTACGTGAATATCCATAAATGAAGATGTTCAAATCTATAAGTTCATAAATATACGAAAATGTTGATCTTTAACAGAAATTTTGACTTAAAACTTTTTCAGTGGTGATAATAAATGCCTTATCAGGTACATTATTGAGTGCTCTAGAAATGTGACTGCAAACTTTTTCTGCATCTGTGAGATTCTCGTTGATATTCACAAGCTACTTTTGTGTAGTGGTGAACGATTCAATAAACGTTTCATTCCATCGAAGGGTGTTTGTGCAACTGACATAATTCAATTACCGCTTTCCGGAGGCAGTCTCAGTTGAATGAGATAGATAGATATATATGCATGATCTTTGACATTAGTCAATTGCACGCATTTCATATATTATCAACTTTTTGTTCACTTTGCACTTCCCTAACCTCGTTAACTACCGCGATGATTCTTCAGTCTTTTTAAACCGAAAAATGTCCAACTTCAGCGAGAGTTCGTCGAACATACGACGAGAGGCCCTCACACTGTTGAAATTTCGGAAGAGCGGTTTGAACAATCATGATGAAGAGTACACTTTTGAGGAACAGCTTTATCAAAGGCGAATGCATAAGAGTAATATTTCTGAAATATCAACGATTTTCTCAATAACTAGGTCGATATTGATACCGATATCGTTTTTCAGTACCGACGATACCGCTATTGATAAGTAACATTTGAAATATAGAAATGTGACTTGTTCAACACATTTTTTTACCCAATGTGTTCATAATTATTCAAAAAACAATTTCTTTAACAAGTCACTCACCAAAGCTGAAGAAATTCAACAAAAAACAAAAATTAATATTATGAAAATGGTCTCACTACGTTTCCATTCACTCAATGCTGCGGTCGTGATGAATATACTACCAAATTCACTTAAAATGACCTGCGGTATGAATGCCGGAAATACCAGCAGCACAAATCCCGAGATCGTTATCGCTTTTCTAATACCAGTATTCGGTATTACGGAGATCTCGTGAAAGCACTAGATAAGACTAGGCTGTGCAAAAAGCAAAATTCGTGCGGTTATCTCAGATCATTCCCTCAGTTAATGCATCAGTCTATACTCGTACTGCGCTCATGGTTTGTTTCATTCCTGAACACTTCATGAATAATCCGAGTGAACGTTTCGCAGAGAATGAAAGATCAAAACTTTCAACTAGTGATGAACGTTTCCGTTTGAACTTTGGTTCGTTAAAGAACGGCGAGCGCTCGGGTCATGGGGAACGTCTGTCTCATTCTACAAAACGCATTTTAACGATTTTTCAGCTGAATGGGTTTGATTTGCAGAAGGTTCGTTTCATATTGTTTGTTTGCACGCACGTCTTATTTCTTCGAATAATTTTGTCTTGTCTTCATCTGACGATGCCGTCGATTTTAAATGTTTCTGTTCGAGATGCTAATGACTGTTAAACAAGATCAAGGCAAATTGTTCAACTATCAGAAGCACTCATTTAAAAGTCGTCGCATTCTTTGAGATGATATTGCACGTCTCTCAAGCATCTATTCGATTCTCGAAGCGATACGCATTCCATTTCATTCGCAACTTAAACACTTGCAATATTCTAATGAATGACCTATTGTAGCACATGAAAGCATTGTTCAGAAAGTATTTACTCTTTAAATATTTCTCAATTTTGCATCCTTGAAAATGCATCGTAACTATAACTGAGCTACAGTAATTCTTGCTCCACCATCTCAGTCAACAGCTAACTCTACAAATAGTTAATGTCCAAAAATATCTGAAAAAATTAGGCATACCTATGCATGATCAGCGTTTCACATGTCGCTTATCTGACAATGTGTAAAAGTGTATGTGTGTCATCTTTAAAGGAAACTCTTGAAAAGTAATTATGAATGTTGTTTGATTGGCTTGTGTAAGCGAAGTAAGAGTGTTGCTGAAAATGAAAACGTGTTTTTAATGTCTCAGACTGATCAAAACATGTGAAGTCAAGCTGAATATTGGTTGAATTCCATATGCAATGATTTATATTTTATTGAGGAGAGATTCACATTTGAGAGTCTATTCGATTTTCCTATGCTCTCAGCTAGATCACCTAAATATAAAGGTATATGCTCGCAGTTTGCATGCTTGAATAATGAATGTCCGATGAATACGGTTGTTAGCCATTATTTTGTGGTCGTCCTGAAACGTTGAATTAGTTGATGTATTAGAGTTCGAATATGTACTCAGCAAACTTGTTATAATAACGTAATAATCTGATCTTGATGAATACTAATCCGGAAACCCTCTCGGATCAGTCGTTGTCAGCAACATAAATGGACTATCAGTTTGAATAATTGTGAGCGAGTTCATTGGTGATGTCTTCCTGAAGTATTCATCGCAGAAAAATATCAAGTTTGCAAGTATTTTATCAATTAAGTTGAAAGTATCGAAGACCAGTGATCTTGTTCTGGAATCAAAGAATATACGCAATATTATCGACTCTTTTTTATTCAGATGTCGTAAAAATATTTTGCAAACACTATTAACACATTCATTCCACTGCGTTTCTAATTGAAACGTTCATTTTAGTAAGACATTTAATCAATCATTCGTTTCTTGCTTCTAACTGTGAACGCATTCACTTTCAGTTTTTGTTGTTTTCTTTGGAAAACAGTTTAATCGCGTAAACATTTTGTCTAACATTCGTGATCGTCAGTTCCGTGCAATCTAATAAGGTTTTTCCTCCGATATTGTTGAGCATTCGAAATACACGCAAATGCGCAATGAATGGCTCATTTGTGAAATGATTTAACTCAGTCGTATTGAGTTTTAATGAGCAAAATCTCGGCAATCTAATAGGGGTTTATGCATCATTTCGCTTCAGAAGTATCAAAGATCGGCAATCTTGTTTTGTAATCAAAGAATATACACAATATTATCGACATTAACAAATAATTGTGATTGTTTTCAAATAATTATTTGTGCGATTCAACCTCGAGTTAAGTGTTGACTGCAAATGGCTGTTATTACTGTTATTACCTTTTCGACGAACACTTCGACGTAGAATATGTGAAAATCACTCGATTCATTGTGATTTGGATTAGGTTTTTTCGCAGTCGTTACTTCTGGCTTACTTTCATCGAAAGTATCATGAATTTTGATCAATTTTCCGATGTCTTATTCCTTTTCGAAATTATTATCCTTACTATTATCCTGATTGTTGTACTCTTCATATCAGCAATGTTGCAAGTATTCTTGATATTAGTTGGTTTTACTCAATTCGAAATTACTCATTAATGTAGTATGTTCATTTATTATAGCAGAGATGTTTTGGTATGAAATTAGCAGGCAAAGACAATAATGAATATAACACAGTAATTCATATGTGATGTAACTCTCACTGAAACGTGACGTTAATCATTCAAAACAACGTTGAAATGATTAACATACCAATAAATTGATAATAAAAGAACGAGAAAGCGACTTCACCACTGGAATTCAAAGCAAAAAGACTCTCTCATACTCGTAGTTCATTGCAGCATCCAAGTTGGCGTCGTCATCGGGACCTCAGTTGCCGGCGCCTCATCGCATTCGCCCTCCTGGGCTGCGAAAATCAACCGCTGTCAGCGAAGAAACGATGGATGAGGAGACCGGATCGCCGAATGCTGATAACCCTACGCCTAGTGATTCTTCGGCCGTGGCTCTCAGCTCTAACCTTTCGATCCATACCACCACATTAACTACTACCTCAAGTAGCTATGTGAACTCAATTGGTGGGGTCACTTCCAGTTGGGATGGCAGTAATCTAGTGGTTGGGGGGCAACGAGGAATTCCTGCTAGTAATTTAATGGCTGCAGTTCTTGCAACGTCATCCGGAACGTCGCTAGGTCGACGTCAAGTCAGCCCTTCAGCAATAAATCTAGCAAATTCACAGTCTTGCTCGTCTCCTTCCAGCTCGGCATCTACGCAACAATCGTTGCTATCTATATCACCACAGATTCCACAACCCACTGCTACAATTCATTGTACTAAAAGTGAGCCGTTAACTGGAGATGATACACTACCTGGCAGTAATCCTACTCTACATCATGCTCATCATCATTCTAATAGATCAGTTAGTACTGTTCACGCTAATTCGGTCCCACAGATGAAGATTTCAAAGTTACATGATCTGGCTGCAATGTCGACGGTGAGCTTTTGATTGAAAACTGTTTAGCTGCTTCTTGTGTTCGTAATGCTATGCCAGTTATAATTTTATAGTGATATTTTATTATGACTTCTATATTGAATTCATGTTTTAATCATAATCATGACTTTCATATCTCATTTATTTTGCAATATTGGACAGAATTGGTGCTATTCAGTTTATTGACCAGTAAACATTTCGACTTCAAAACCTTTCTTTGAATTGCTGGCAGTTGAAATTTAGTGGAGTCTGTCGGCTCTTATCGCCGGCAACAGTTATTCAGCTCTCTTTTTGTAATTGTTCATGGCCATGTAATCAGCAACTAATTCACAACTCTGATCGTGCCTGTTCAACAACCATTCATAATCGAATCAGTTCACAACGATCAATTGTCTAAGCTCAAATCGCGTTTTTCTTTCGTTGATGATGTTGACGATCCTCAGCTCACTCTGTTCTGAGGGTCTTAATGGATTTCTGTTCGCATCAATGACGTACCTTAAAAAGTTTCATCAAGGAAACCTCATCGGAAATTCTTTTTGAGAAATATCGACGCTGGAAAGAACCAGCAATCAAGCCATTTCATTCATTCATTATTCATTCGTATCAATCTTAAATATTCTCTTTATGTTCCGGAGATTGACTAGGATAGACAGGTCATTCAATCAGTTGAAGAAAACTGAGACAAACTGATACGGCTATTGTGAAAACACACGTGTGTTCAGAGCTTGAAATTTCTGGTTTTTACTTCAATCTCCTAGTGCAGGGATCATGCTATGTACGTATGTGTACTGTTAAGATTCCATCTGTTCATAATTAGGAAATTCCATCGGTTTTTTGACACTCTTAAAACATTTTCAGGTGCGCAGTTGCGATGCCATCTTAACCGACGATGCGACCAGTAGTTCGCTATTTGAGCCAGCACATTCCTCTGCTAGGCATCAGGTAGGATTCGTAGTCGCTTTGTTGCAAACTGAGCCTTACTTACTTATTGTTAGTTGCAACTCAATCCAACTGTAGACTATAACCATTTTTTTGTTGTTGCTTGCTCATTTGCATTTTCACGTTTCATGAACATGAGCCTATGTGCGTGCTTGGAGACAAGCATGAAAAGCTGTAGTGAACGAACGGAAATTTCGTTAGGGGTTGCATAGAGCAAAGATTTGAAATTGATTGATGGATTTGTGTGGTGTTTGCCCAGCATGCAGAGTGAAATGAGTAATGGTTCGCAGAATGAATAATCGAGCATTCGCAAAGGCATCTTTCAGTTGTTCACTTGTTTCCTTTCATTCATAAGCGAAATTCATTCAGAATCTGAATCGCACATTCTGCAAGCATTCAGCGGTTCATAACACATTGAAATCAAATCACAGCAGCATTGCAATTAGAACAATTCAACTTTTCAGCTTTCTGCGAGATTGTAATTGAATTCAGAAAGACTGAAGTGTTGTCTCTTGAAAGTGTGCATGTTGGAGGTGGAGAAAGTAGAGTTCAGTGAGCAGTTGATTAACTCAAACTATCTAGATTGGAATGTTTCGCTCGACAATTCCAGGTCTCAACAGATTCTTCGTCATCGACGAATTCAACGAGTTCTCGTGACACTGGCGTCACTTTACCGCTGAATAGTCAGCTAATGCCTCCAAAAGCAGTGATTCAAGATGACATCCGCATGAAGTTGGGACGTTTCGAACTCGTCAAAAAGAAGGGTCGTTCGGAAGTTTGGAATCTCTTCGGGCAGGTGGATGACTGAGTTTTTATTAGGAGAACATTCCGAAACTTGTAACAGTCTTGAATTTGAGTCTTGAAACTTAGATGAGCACTATATATCCGAGATATTTCGGATCTGTGGTATTAATTTCGATCGATGCTGCGCTTTGACTTGCGATCTTATTTTGACTTGCGATTCAGGGATCATTTCAGTAGTATTGAAAGGTCATTGTTGGAATATGCTTTCTCATCGAAACTTCGGAAATAATCTCTTTTTATTATTATCATCATCATAGTATTGAAGAAATCTTTGTCTGGGAATACCTAAGATGTTTTTGAGATTTGGGCACATCAGCAAAATGAATGTTTTTGCCAACAAATTCTATCTTTCAACAAAATTCCAAGCAAAGCTCATCGATATTTTACATTAGAAGCGATGGAAAGCAGATTGAATATGTTTTGTTGCTTAATATTCTCACTGAATGTAATGCTATTGTGAATTCATTGGCTTGAAAATCTGTATTGAACATAAGCGTTGACACCTTATAAACATGCTGATGTTGCTTTAAACTTTCATTCTCTTCTGCAAGGTAGTCTCCTAAAGTGGTTCATTTCATTAAATTGTGCACTTTCATCGTGTTCAGGTTCTCGATACGACAACTGGTGCACGTTTACCGTATGTAGCGTGTTATGCATGCAAGGTGCTTTATACGGATACTGGTGGTGGCACTGGAAATATGACTCGACATCGTTGCCCACTTGGCACCAGCTATAAGGACAGTAGTATCGGGTAAGAGTGGAATTTCTTAGTAGCATTCATACTCATCAGTCTTATTGAGTAGTTGATTTGTATCAGCAACGAACAATTCGTTTCACATAGACTATTCTCGAGAACTGATAATTTCGGAGCAGAGTATGCATTCCACTCAATCATAGTCGAATTCAATGTGCTCTGGACCTAGTACTGAGACCATGATGACGTGGGGTTCGTTTAGGAATTTTAAGTGATCTTTCCAGTCATAGGTGAAATTTGATTCGATTTTTAGTTCCTCAACTGAAACCAATCCGGACCTTTCATCGCAGCAGTCGTTCGAAACGGCTGTATCTGCCAGTGGCCAACTCTCACCTGAGGCTGCGTCTGGATATCAAAGGGTTCGTGGTCCTTTGCGAATTCGCTTTCCTCGACTTGAGTTCAACTATGCAGCAGTTTGAAAAAAAGATGATAGTGATGTGATGTATAGTGATGTCTGTGATGTATAGTGATGTTTCCATAGTGATGTCTGCATCGATTCATCATTTCAGTCGTTTTTGCACTGATGAGCAGTTCCCTTAATGATCGAACAGTTTTATATCGAATCGTTTTAAACATCTCTTATGATATTGCTGTTTTGCATCTGGTCGACGTCCTCGGCATCAACAACTATGCGCATTTTTCGGGTTCGGGGCATTAAATGTGGTCTCTAAATTCACGAAACTATGTTCATTGTTAATTGAGAGGAGATCCGTCAGATACTTTCAGGAATCTCCCGCCCCAGGACAATCACATGTCAGCTTAACGGCGCAATCCTCGTTCGAGTCATCGCCGCCATTTTCAGATTTTGATCGACGTTTGTTCTGTGCGGCAGTCGTCCGATGTTGTGCCACCGATCTGCTGCCTCCTGTAGTTTTTCAGGTGAATTTTCAGTTTAGTCTCAAAAATTCGAATAAAAAACGATGCGAAGTTTTCTGTATATTGTAAAAGAACGTAAGAAATAATCAATGCAATGAAGAATCGACGTGATCTGATCAATTGTGAAAATTTGCATGCGAAGTGTGTTGGGGCACGAGATTGGGCACGCTGTCAGATTCCAGTAAATTTTTCACGTTTCAATGAGTATGAAAAGGGGTCATCTGAACGGCTTCATTAAAGGGTGACGGACTACGTTCAGTAATCGAAACCGCGATAGCCATAGGCCGGAGATGTCGATTGGCTGACAGACAGTCTCTTAGCACTCTCATTCCGGACACTCTAACGTTGCAACAGGTAACTAATCGTGAATTGATGACGATGAACAGTGTGGATGTTCGTTTCACTTCACGGGTATTAAAAATTTTCATGTGATATAGGGAAATCCCTTTTCGCAGTTTTTTCAAGGGTGATGATATAATAACAATGTATGCTTTTATCGATGCTTTGCAATAGTGATTGTATTTAAATTGCAGTTGATCGATAACAGCAGTAAATCAGTGCTGTCTGAATTGAAGCTAGAAGTAGGTTGCACAGCGCGAGCAACGGGTTTATCGTTGTCGGTGGAAGGAGTGACTGGAGACGACCGGCTTGCCGTTGTGTCGGCCAATTATGTTGGTGCGGATTGGAGGTTGAAGCGACGAATTATTAGGTAAAAGATATTCATCAGAATGAGCTGTGTGATGAAGAATAAGTTGTATAAGTCGGTTGAGTTCAATAACTCCTCACCACTTATACTTATCAGTACAGAGGACTTATCCGTTAACTGCTTCACTTACAACGTAAGAGAATGATTAAAATGAATGCAGAAAAACATTCATCTATAGAGCAGCTAACGAACAAGAAGAAATTTGCTCACATCACGTCGTATCGTAATATTGTTTGAATGAATAATCTTTTTAGACGAGTGCTATCTGAATAAATGTTGCTTGATCGTGTGCAAGCTCCAGCTTATTTCTGAAGATTCTGATTTTCAAAACATGTCGTCAAAGTGCTTCCAAAGATCTAAACATGCGTTCAGCAAGTCGTTTCGATTCAATGCGACCAAATTATTTTCATGAGAAATTCAGTGAGGAAGAAAAAGCATTTGGGTTTTGCAAAACTTCGACCTGAATTGCTACTAGCATAGTTTTGATATAGCTGTGCTACAATACGAGAATACTTTAAGCGTTGAAAGGCGGGATCAGCTGCAAAATGGCATGGATCAGATAATAGGAGAGTGTGCAAGTGGAGCGTTGCATTTAACGATCGTAACTGAGCAACCGTTGCTCAATTTCGATTCATCGGCACGTACATCGATTTGCATATGTGCAACACTCAACAATGTTAGCTCTCATTACTGTTCAGAATTCTCGGTTGTTTCAAATTTTTAGAAAGGAAGAGACAAGCAAATAGTGACGGCAATAAGGAGAGAATGATCACTTATTGGCCTATCACTCTCACAATCAGCAAACAGCAATACTTGTGGGATTCACTGATGTGTTCTTATGGTATTTCAGATTGTTGATGAGATATTAACGGATGCCACTGATGAGAAGCATAATGTTGCAGAAGTGATTTCGTCTTGTCAGAAAATGGCGTGTATGTGCTTCTTATAAAAGAGATTATTTTCCTCCTTTGAGTGATGAAATTGTTTGAATAACATAACTTTTTACGAATAATGCAGTCGTCGAGAAGTACTTTTCGCAATACATATTGAAGTTGCCATTATACCGGAACTGTTCACCTATACCCTATTTAACCTCTTAAAGAAGCAGGATCTTTGCATACTCATTAATGATTATCATATTCGTAATTGTCGTCGTATTTTTCATAATATTGATTATTGTGATCAGATGAAATACTGAATAGTTATTCCGAGTGCATCTTACCATAGAATCATCAAAATAATTTTCAGCAACATTCGAGAAAATGGGACTCGAGCGAAGGACAGAAGTGATTTGTGAGAGTCGTTGTGGTCATATTGACTACCTCTTCTATGTTTATGAATTATTGAAATTCGTTCGTGAATGTATTCAGAACACGTCGACTGTCCAGTGTCCAGGCTCGTGACTCAGTCCAGTTTTTTTGAATTTTGCTCCTGATTAGGTAATTTTGAAACGTGTATCAACTCATGATGATCATGATTCCTTGACAGTGATCAACTTTTACGATTGAAATTTGCTGTCGAGTGATTTCTGTGTGGCCATAAATTTTCGGCTGTTTCCAGATGTGATTGCGCTAATCCATCCGATAGAGTGGTCATTTGTGGATGATATCCGCAGGTATCTGGAACCGTTTCATGTTATGGCTTCAATTTTTAGTCAAAAAGCGGTGATCAATTACCATATGGTTTGTTTCTTGTTTTGATTCGTTCATGTTAGGTTCGATCGGTTCAGTGAAATTCAATCACAGTTCAAGAAATTTTTAAATTAACCACTGCATATACCTTAAATTTGTTTGTCTGATCAAGAAATGTGACTTTAATCCGAAGTGATATACTCATTTCAAGGTTCTGCCCGAATGGTTTGCGCTGATCCACGAATTTTCTGGTGAAGACGAAGATTCGTCAGCAGCAAATTTTGAAACATCCTCAGCGAATTCCTCTCAGTCATCGTGCTCATCTTCGAAATGGTTATCGAGCGTTCGGAAGGCAACTGAAGACAAACTTCGCTCGCTGACCAGCTCGACGATTTCAGTGGAACATCGGATGGCAACCGTGTTGAATCCACGTCTGAAACATTTGCCAGTTATTTGTAATGACTTACAAAGGTTTATCGCTTCAAATGCAACTATTCTTTGATATTTGTTGGGAATGTGACAGAGAAAATAATCACTGAATTGAGACCATTGTTCACTCGTAGCATTTGTGTACACCTGTGGTGTTTTCATTTGATTGGAACTATGATGCAACAGTTTTAGGATTGAAGCTTATACAAAAATTCGCTCGATGATTGGCTTATGGGAAACGAGAGCAATAGTACCGAGAAGTGAAGATCCAATTGGGTCAGGTAAGCGATAAGATAATGTTGAAATTTTTCTCCTGAATTTTTTTTTTTGAAATATTCCATATTGTTTGGTCTCTTTCTAGTGGTTTAGAGAGATCACCTGGCGGAAACTTCCAAAGGCTACTTCAATGTGCAAATTTCTCCTGAGGCAGTCTTTTTTTTGTTTCAAAATCATTTGGATGGATACATGGTGATAAACAGAATTAAAAGAATAAGTTGCAACAATTCAGAAGCACTGGAAGGTGAACCACCCAGAAAGCGAATCTCCTTCCTGTCGTCGCTCGAAGATCGCGCGATGATTGACGATGAATTAGAATGCTATCTCCGTTCGCAGTTCCCAGCTATACAAACTAAGTTCGTTCGACTGATAACTTGTATCAACTAGATGTAATCAGTTATGAGTAGTCAAATCACTGTACGCTGTCCTCAACCTGAATTCCATCGATGCGCCGTTCAGTTTCAAGCTCATACTCATACACATTCGTTAGTGTTGTACCCAAACGGGTATTCATGTTCAAGCGCTGAGTTCAATGAATTTTTCAAGTAAGAGTGCCTTCTAAATACTTCGCCAATAAAGCAAAGCACTAGAATCACTTAAACTATTAGCAGTTTCAGACATTTCAGTTTGTCACAATTTACTCTCGTTCCAGTTCTCACTTTTGTAATACTTTTCGTGCGGTCTTCGAATTTTTCAGATGACCGTCTGCAAAATAAGACAAAAAGAACACCTTCATGCTACAATTCTTCAGTCAATTTTCGTGAACTTTTCAGAGATGTTCTGCAATTTTGGTCGACTCTCGGTCAGTCGCAATTTCCGAATTTAGCACATTTGGCGCGATATCTGTTGTCGATACCGTCGGCGTGTTGTCAGCATCGAAGTCAAAGTAATGTCACACTTCCCACCGACTCGCTGACAAGCCTTCTCATTCTGCGATCTTCATACGCACACGCCACTCATTTACCCGATGCATTCTCAATATCAACCTCAGTACTTTCTGCGGCAAAACCTACTGCTTGCAGTACATCCAAAATTGATAGTTGAAGAAGACTGGAATCGTTCCTTAGAACTAGAATCTTTTGAATCGATTGCTTATTGATTATTACTTATTTTGTGATGCGTATGTGTTTGATTGTTTCCGTTTTGCGTTTTGATGAGTCTATTCTACATTCCATTATTTTTTCTGTTGATCTTTCTTGCTAAAGTTGGATGCACAACGTCGAAACGCTTATCTACGCAATTTCTCATTCACGCTGCATTGAACTCGTATGCAAAATGAGGAAGTAGAGAATGCGACTTAGATTATTCACTTACGATGCCCTATAGGTTGTGCTGTTGTTTTGTGCGGTCCAACAGAAGTTTTTTGAAGTTTTCATTTTCATATGTTTTATGCCTAATCTGAACATATTCATGAATTTATTCTGTGTTCGTTTCGTCATATCACTCAGGTTCATTGTTTTTCTTCGTTGATTTGAATTTTTCTCCTTTTTCCTCATAAATTTTCTTCTTGGGTATATTCCGTTCATATCCTCAACTTTTGTCCTTTTTTCATCTTATTGTGGTGAGGTGATCTTGATAAAAATAACAGTTCTATGCTCTTGATTTCTCTAGTCAGTGCCGTTCGATCAGTGTTGTTAAGTCATCAATTTTTTTGATAGTCTTGAGAAAATTACGTGACGAAACTGCATGAGTTCATGATTTTCTGGTAGAAACTCTGGAATTTCAGAGCTACGCAAGCTGCCAGTTCCAATATTGTTCTTGTCTCTCCGAATCATCAAGAATCATCGAAGACTTGAAAATTTCGTTCCGTTCTGAAGGGTATGCTAATATTACGGTTTGTGCACTGTTCATTCATAATGTAAAGTGTTATCCTTGATTTGTGCCGTCATAGTTTGATGTCTTTCTGCTAATATGGATATAATTGACTGCAGTATCAAAATGAGTTATAGTTCGATGATATTGGCTATTCCTCATTACTGATCAATGCAATACTTGAGAAACTTCACTGGTATTATGGGGTGTTATTATATTACATATGTCATTTATTATCAGTGATACCTTGTTATCAGCGGATGTGTACGTTATGTTATGTATCATCACTGGTATGCTCATGGTCCGTTGGGAGGAATGAATTTCGTTTTGATTTCGATGTCTTTTCAATCATTCCTTGCCGTTTTGATTCGTTTTGCGTGACATTTTTGCTGCTGTCGGCTTCGTATTATGGCTTGTTCGCGAAATGTTAGCCGAAAATTAATGAGGCAAAATTGATGGTATTGCGAACTGGATAAAGAATGCATTTCGCGTGATTTTTTCACGCTTGATGCGTACGCTTCGATCGATGATGAGAATATTGATCGTCTTAGAAGTATCATGCACGAAATAATTACCATCTTCGTGCAGTGATATACACTTGGAACGGAGCTGTGATTCATTTTGAAAATACGGAAGCCTTGTTACAGAATGATTGATGATTCCCTTACTTCGTTTTCTTTCATTCTTATTCGGAATGTGCCGTTCAAAAAAACTCTCATGGATCTCGCAATGTTTGTTTCAAATGTTTTTTTTAAATGTGCTATCGAATATTTGTCTTCTTGTTTTGACTTGCATTTTGTTCCTTGTAACTCAGTATTTTGCAGTTATATCTGTCATTTCCAGCGCTGTCTTCAGTTATAATCCTTCGATTCAATCACTGGTTCTGTGATACGATTTTGTTCGATGGAACAACAGATGAGAATGCATTTCTTCCATAATTACACTGACATTCTTTCATTAAACCTTGTTTCTGGAGAATATTATGCTAATGTAACCTGTAGCAAAGTCGTTTTCGGTCTCATCCAGTGCATCATGCTTGAGCATGATCGTTGCTCCAAATAGATGGCATTAAAACAAGGTTATCCCATTTTGATTGATCGATGGATTTGAAATTCTCTTGCGTTCTTCATTGACAACTTTAATCTTTTAAACACTCGGCAATTTTTGCTCATAAGTGCTGACCGGATGTATCCCATCACTCAGGAATTCTCGCCTGTTCCATGGTGTTCGAGTCGAAGATATCATTAAATTCTCTCGACATCTTATATCTCATAATGGACAGACTTCCCAAATTTGATGTTATTTTAACATTTCGTATTAGTATTTCTTGTTGTTCATTGTGACCATTTACGAAAACGCAGGTAATCTGTTCAGCGCAGGCGTTGAACTATCAAGTTATTGTGTGATAATTTTGGTGAAATGTATTGTTTTCTGTTCGCTTCATTCCAAATGAGGAGTTCGTTCGGTAATAATAATTATGCAACAGATTGATCTGAAACAGAAATCGTAAGCAATGATAGTAACCTCATGATGTATTTAGTTTTTTTTTTCAAAAGTGTAGCGAACAGTTAATCATTTACATGCTTATTTGTTGCCATATTTCTCATTTTTTGAAGGAATTTTTTTGTTCGAATAAAACATCAGATGTCGCGATGTATGTACAAGCAAAGCCATAGAGAAGGAAGAGCGGTAGTGTGGTCAGCTTATCGTGAAATTTCATTTTGTACAACGAAACATTTTTTATTCATCGACGTATTTGTATGTACATATATGTATAGTTTTGATACGAGTCAATAATAATATTGAAATCAATAAATGAAGATTTTCGAATAAACTTCTTATCGATTTGTTTATTTTTTAATGAAAGAAATGTGTACAAATCTTCTGGAGAACACTTGCATTAGCATATTACATTCAGCGATTCAACAAGATAGAAGATGTTCAGTGCACATGCTGTCGTATAGTGACTTCGATGTGATGCATCCGTATTGACAACTTAGAAATTGCATGGCACATTTTGTTATTCATTTTAGCTGATAGCGATCTTACCCTGAGCTATATTCATTGGATTTGCTGCATAAATTCATTTCAGAGAAATGCTGACGAATGTATAAGTGATATGGCGCTTTTTGTTCGTTTCGCATCGACAGTAAACATCGGTCAACATTTCCAAGTGATTTGCCCTCATTTTCAAACTCCAAAAATTCTCCACAATCAAGTGAGGTTCACGACATATTTCATGACCATCATCATCATCATTTCTAATATTGAAATTTGTTGGTACCGCTGCGGAAGCTTTCTCGAAAAATTGGTCTAAAACGAGTGATTTTCACTGTATTACGATGAAGCATTTGAGTTGGCGATACGTTTTTTGGGAGTACGATGATGAGAAGTGTTAATAATAGTAATGGTAATAAGAAATGGTGTATGTAGGTGTCGTCAAGAAGATTTCTAAGTGCAAAGCGAATGAAACGTTGCGAAAATATTGGTAGAAGAGATCGTAACTCGGCGTTGGATGGCCGCAATCTGATAGCGCAACAGAAATTCGATTACTTTCTTGTGCTTGATTTTGAAGCAACCTGTGAACAATATACGAAAATTCAACCTATTCAGGTATGCTTTATACATGCTGAAATGAAATGTTACAAACGGTCTGTCCAAACGATGGTCGCTTCGAATCGTCGACAATTTTTGATGGGCTAACCTTCACTAATAAGATCATTTTTTGGGAAATTTTGAACGAAATCAAGTACAATTAATTAATTTGAAATAAGCAATTAATAGTTTCAATCGCTGTACGTAATCTGTTTTGATTTGTATGCTTTTATATGCCAGTTTCATTCATTTGAGAAGGCGTCAGCCACATTTCAGGAAATAATTGAATTCCCAGTGGTTCGATTATGCGGTAAAAGTTTCAGTGAAGTTGATCGTTTCCATCGCTATGTTCGTCCAACTGAACGTCCTCAGCTCACACCATTCTGTACGAATTTGACTGGTATTGTTCAAGTACGTGCGTTCTTTAATTGCTTCCATTCAAAAATTTTCATGGAATTCTCGCGATTCAGAAATCGGCAATGAAAACAATCTGCGAACTTATCGCAGTTTGTCGAATTGCCTCGCTCTCACCAGTTCTGACAATGATGAAATAGTATTAATGAATATCCCATTATATATCATCAAACAGCTATATATCATTGGATTAAACGTTGAATAGTAATCACCCCGAATCGTCTTATCGTATATTTCCAAATTCAACAAATCGCTGCGTTTAAGGGTATGGTTGACGACCAATTACCCGTGACTAATGTCTTATCTGAGTTCCATCGATGGCTCATCGAGCGAGATCTGGTGAATCCAAAGAGTGGCGAAAAAACGTGGACGTTCGTTACCTGCGGTGATTGGGATCTTGGTACAATGCTTCCATCAGAGGCTAACTTCTGGCAGTTGCAGTTGCCATCGTAAGTTGTCATATCGTTTAAAAAGTTATGAATGCGATTCCTTAAACAGTATGCACTATTTAAAAGCTGAATGTTGTTGGTACTATTACTCATTGGCAGTCGTCTACATTCGAATTGCAGGTACTTTAATGAATGGATAAACTTGAAGAAGGCGTATTGCGACGCGAAAGGATACTTTCCGAATTCGTTGATGCGGATGCTAAACGATCTGCAGATCGCGCATGTGGTATTGCTTCTTTTACGAATGATTATTCATTTAGCAAATAGTGTAATGTTATCTCTTTGCTCGGTAATTATTAATGAACAACGTTCGAAACTACATATGAATGTATTTCTGAAATCTTGCACTTTACAGGGCCAATTGCACAGCGGTATTGATGATGTGCTCAATATATGCGCCATTTTGAAACAACTCGCCAAAGAAGGGTATCAGTTCGAAAATACTTCCTATCTCAAAAAAGGGGTTGTTAAAGGACAAAAAGCACCGTTTTTTGGTTGAAAACGGCCATATGATAGACGAAAGTATTTGCCATCTTGACGTGACCATCGCTGGAACGGATCTTTGCTCAAAGGAAAACTGTTCCGAAGTTTTCGAACATTAACTTTCGAAATCTTATCTCCCTTAGGTTTACGCCTGTTGTATACTATCATCGTTTCCATTTTATCGCCTTTCTGTCACCACTGAAGAAGCAAATGCTTTTGTGTTGTACGAGATGAAAATGGTTATCGAGGAGGTCATCTAAAGCTATTCGGTGGCACTGACACTCCTTTCTGCTTAGTCATCTTGATGTAATGACAAAATTCAAGTGATTTCCATCTAGTTTCAATAATTGCGCTCAAGCGATTCCAATAATTTGACTGCTGATCAATCGCGCTCGTACTTTGATTTTTGTTCACATTGCAATTTGATGTTTTTTGTTCAAGAAATACGCGTAATTCGTAACATTCGTATGTATTCCGGTTTTTCAGTCATCGTTTCCGAAGGTAATGAAACGTGTGGAATTGAACTGTGCATTTCGATACATAATTCCACTTTTATGCGTTATACTGCATTACGTTTTTAAATTTTCGTTTTATTCGTTTCTCATCTTACAACAGAACATGCGATCGAATAAAAAAGTTATTACCTAACACAAGAATATTGTTCACCAGTTTGATTTGACCCTAAAATCGATCAACTGTGTTCGCTCGCTTTTGCGAACCAATTTGTAACCTTTGGGTTTAATCTCTGTTGAAACTATTTCACACTTGAAAAATACGACCGATTAAAAGAGTGTAATTATAAAGTGTTAGAGTCAGCTGTCATTTCACGGAGTGTTTTCATGAACTTATTCGGTTTTGAAAAAATGTCATGAATCTATCACCTCGCTATCCTATATTAATTCGGCAATACGATTTTACAAACAGTTCGAGTGATAATAAAACTCAATGAATTGTTCCGATTCATTGTGGAAAATAAACGCAATGATGCAAAATGGGTATTCACCGAAGAACATCAATCAATGAACAACATCACAGTATGATTTTTCGTGTTCTAAAAGAATTTTGAGTTGCACTTGAGATCATATATAGACAAACACATATTTCAAAGAGCAAAATACACTACTAAAAACGAGTTCATTCACTCATACGCACCTTAATACACATGCTATTGTATTCACCCGAATTGGTATTGCTAAACATTAAAAGTTCGAGAATATTTGTCGTTCTTCGAACGTCTCTCGGTACCACTACTCGGACGAGATGCACGACGTCGCAGAGATCGCGAGCGTTTCTGAAAGCACATCATTCCACGAAAACTAGAATCTGAAGCTTTGAAATGGTAACTTGAAGTTGAAAACCTTGAAATTATAACTTCGAAATGCTGAGTTAAGAGCCGTCTAGGTCAAAATTCATGGAGCACAAAAGCTTTCTGGTTTAAAACTCATGTCTTCCTGTTTAGTGTTTCTTCATGAAAGTTGATTTTCTAGCGGTTGATTTCATAGATTTCCTTCGTATCATTGGACTAACAATATGCGGTTAGAGGGAAATTCTCTTTCCGAACTTTGCAATTCTCAGTAAGCCCCTTTGAGGGAACAAGCGAAATGCATCAGTAATGATGCGATAGTCGTTTGCTCAGAGAAACATGAGAGCGACAGGAAGTTCAGCAAAACGATCATATGAGCATACCGAAACTTTCCCAACAGCTTGATACTTTGGCGAGTTTGATACCCAAAAGTGACATAACAGCACTGACGTTAAGATGTAACAAACGCCTGTAACATAATTAATTTATCGATTTATCTGTAATTAACTTCATCATTCATTTAAAAAGCATCAGCATTGAAATTGCTTACCAACAGCAACAGATGCAAGAAGCATCATTCCAGAGAGACCGTTCACAAGACCAGTTCGCGTTTTCATTTTACTCAGATGGTCGAGCCATATTCCTGCAGTGATCACAGACAGAAGATTACCGACAGCCGATATGATATTGAGCACCAACCACATTACAAGCATCATTTTCCACCGATATCTATAATAAAAATTTGGTCACCAAAAATTTTGAACAATCGTTCAGCAGTAAGCATTTGTATTGTTTACATTTGTCACACAGACAAATGCATAATTTTCAAAAGATCGCTCTTCTTTAAACTTGAAAATAGCCGGAGAAAAGGTTTTGGTAAAATTATCGAAAAACTTGACGATTCTGATGAGTCAGTTTGAAACCAATGAAATTACCGTTGGATTTTAAGTACTTAATGTTTTTTAAAGATGCAATGTGTGAACGTTTCCGTGTTTGTGATTACGTTTCAACGCTTAATCTCATCATTGAGTTTGCAGAACACGTCTAGTTTGAACAACACTCACCTGTGAACAACACCCAAACCAACTGAACCCGTGAAAGTACCAACCACCGCCGCAACTACATTCATATGACACACACCTTGATACTCGTTTTCGTGCGCATAGCCCGGACACGTGATTCCGTGGAAGAGGAATCCGAGCGATATAAGAATTTCAACACGACATAAATTCACCATTATCGATACATAACTACAAAGAGAACACATCAGTATCGTTCCGATTGGCCATGCTATCCAACGTTACTTTGTAATATGCTTCAGTCATTTGTTTTGAATTACTGAAGTGATATTTTTGTCAGGGAACTCATTCCGAAGATGTTCTCATTGAATTCCTCTCCATGAATCACTGCTCATTACTAAACTGATTCAGGATTTCTTCCATCTATCGATTGAAGATACACTGAGCAGTTTTGACGATCTCATTCTCGATTGTGCATTTACTTAAGTATCTGTTTTCAATTCATGTCTCCTACTGATTCATGGAGAATCTGATTTTTTAACGGTTGATTGCACATATTTTATTGTCTAGCTTCATTGATTTTCACCGATGAAGGTCGTGAAAGAACTGGAATACGAACGAAAATTGTGAGCGAAGATTGCATCATCACTGCAGTATTTCTTGTTGTTTAATTTACGATCATTAATTGCGGAAAGTGGATCAAAAGTCGAAGGGCAATGAAACAGATTCCTTTTGAGTGTGAACGATTTCTAAGATTTTCTTTAGTGCAACATGAAACATATTAAACTGACTCAGTATGTTGAAATCCGGATTTTTGCATCACCGTATACGCTTTATAACGTCTACGTTGTGAGCGTCCCTCGTCCTCATCATCAGTCTCTGAGCTCTTAATATTCAAAATCATAAAACTTTTATGAATCTGACAAAATGATTGATGGGAAATGGTGACGTTTGAAATTTTTATGCGTTATTTCAGAAGTTAACATTGCTGTAATCAAGAAACTACCAGTTGGCTTTGACCTTTCTGAACGAGACGTAATGCTGGATCCTCAAGAGTTCGCAATAAATCCATGTTGGTATCTGAAAGATTTTTTGTCTAGAACATTGACAGAGGGATGCATGGAAAACTTTTCAGGAGAAGTTGTACCAATCTACACTCTCACCCAGAATACTAATCGTTACGATGCTTAGAAGGTTCGAGTAAAAGTTGGGTTTTCATGAGCGATAAGAGCACAACAAATTATTCTCCTAATTTATCATTCTTCATTCGTTCTCCTATGACTCCCGACTTTGAAATAGAGGCAGACGATTCATGCAGAACAACAATATTATTGAATGAGTAGACATACTTCTCAAATATCGACAGAATTCATGCTTCATACTGATAACGATAATGGATCAAGTTGATGATCAGATAAAGAATCTTCAGAAAATATTTTTTTGCAGCAGGGAATCGAATAACACTTTCTCACTCAAATCGTCCGGTATTTTGAGCTTTGTTGTCAGGTCTTAGATCTTGAAATATCGGTGTTTTTATGTCGAGAAGACGTTTCAGTGGATCGAGGAATATGTAATGGTATTTGGGCAATATAAAATGATGATAAGGATGATGACAATGTTGGAAGAAACAAACGTAGCAACGGTCTACGGTGAGCAAAATAGCAATGAACAGATTGATGAGATAGATGCAACTAAACAACATCAACAAATAATAATCAAATAGAAACTTGTTTTTCAATTTTTGAAATTATTCAATCGATCACTTTGTTTGCATTTTCTCATGAATACGCCAACAGATTTTGAGCAGTTTGTTTTGGTGTACATTTAGA
This sequence comes from Anisakis pegreffii, assembly GCA_035041965.1. Classification (NCBI taxonomy): domain Eukaryota; kingdom Metazoa; phylum Nematoda; class Chromadorea; order Rhabditida; family Anisakidae; genus Anisakis; species Anisakis pegreffii. The sequence goes on along the minus strand of JAPYMA010000792.1, from coordinate 171,942 downwards.
TATTCTGTTTACCAGCTACACACATCTATTTTCGTGAATATTTAAAGCTCAGCAATGAATCAAGTTGACTGAATATGGTTGCATACAAATGTTGTTATATTATGCATCATTTTTATGACTATCATGAAAGAACTGGACAGTTCCAAAGTTCAAAGGAGGTTTAAGCGTCAGATATATTCAACAAAGCAGTCTTTCAATGAGTCGTGTTAATTATACGCTTCCTTTATGAATTCTCTTTTTGCATTCAGTTGTCTGATCAATTACTTCTGACTGCTTCAAGATTTTTCATCGAAGTGATAAAAATATCGTTATAAAAATTGCATTCTGTACTATTAAATATCTGTCGACCTACATAGCAGATCAATTTGAATTTCAACTTAATACGACAGTAATCCGAAAAGACTTCAAGGAATTTTTTGAGTGAATGAGACAATCAAGGAAAATCGAAGAATTGAAGAATGGAACGCATTGATCTCAATTCAAAAGCGATGGATGAATGAATGAATATGGACGGACATCAGAAGGAGATGACATGACATGAAATGACATTGTATGAGAATCAGTACAGTTTCCAGTGATGAGTTCATGAGAGAACAATAATAATATTAATAACAACTCCTTTAAAGATTTACGAAAATGATAAGAATCTTGTTGCATCTTCAAAAAGAATGCCAATAACATCACATCACACAATCTTTCCCATATCAACCTTAACTACCAAACAATCATCAAGTCAAGACTGCACTTAGAAACAATTTGGCAATTGTAATATCAAGCATAAAGTTGCAGCAATTAATGCAACGATGATTGCAGTTGTCAACAAAATTCAATCATTCAAAACGAACGTTCCAAATAAGAGTAATCATCTGAGAAAATTTTCAACCAATCTGATGCGAACAGATAAATGAAGCTAATTGTATGGGTTTGACACGAAGTGAATCTGAGCCACATACTGACGCAACGAAACAGGACTGGAATAATGTTTAAAGTTTGTTCTTCAGGCATTAAGGTATAATTGAAACCGAAAGCTCTCAAAGGAAAAAATCAAGTGAAAAATCATGAAAAAGTGAGCACATTGCGTATGACATACAACAGATTAAGTAAAACTGGGAGTGAAATGAAATGAAAACGTTTCGAGGAAACATAATAATAATGTGAAAATTAAAATGGTAAACAAGATGAAAATATAAAAGTTGAAACGAGAAAACAAAAAGTTGAAGATGTAAGGCTAATTCGAGCCATGAATTTGGTTAAACAGCAGACGTGAAACATTCTGAAGATGCTACTGAAGCAGTAATTGAAACTGTTTGTGTGAATGCACAAATGCTTAGAAAGTGTTCATGTTGGTTCGTGAACATATTTAATGAAGCAGAGCATTTACTCGTTCATCAATCCGACCGAGTATGGCGTATGAAGAAAACTACAACAAGAAGGGAGTGAAGAACGTTGGCTGATGAACGCACTGAAATCTAAAATAAGATCGATCTTCATTTTCAGTGCATTACATGAATGAAGAATTATGTTACATCTTTAACGACAACAGGAAATGTGAGCATACAGAAGTGAAGTGCAGTGAAGTTCTCATGACTGCAATATGGTCGCCACTTAAGAATCGCACTGAAAGCCATGCGAAATCAAGCATCGAATGGGATCAATCTGATACAATCATCAACGACTGATGAATTTTTCCATCATAAGATGGTGAACGCATATCTTTAGCTATGCCAATATACCGGTCGGTTGAAAGCAAAGAATTTTGGTTAACGGAAATCGAACATACGACATTGCAATTTTATCAGTATTCAAAGTGGAGGTTTCAACAGTTATACTTAAAAACAAATGGTATGTTGTGTGGACATTGTAGTTCATGCCAGGCAATGCTGACAGAAGTTTATTTCCGATTATATCTGTCTGAACGGATATAAAGATTTCGGCACTCCTGATATCATTCGACATAAATACGATTGTTAGTCATAAATACGATCGAAAATCACTGATGCAATGTGGTGATTATTCATTGTAAAAAGAATTTTACAATGCCAAATATTGACAAGAAATGCTTCCCGCTGGGTTCTTTTACGCACTTTATCATCAAAATGACGTGATATCAGGGAGCAATACTAATGACAAAGATCATACATCAAGCAAACTCTATGAAAAAGAAACGTTGAGCCTTGCACATTCAAAATTAATAACCGAACGACATCAACAGTTGGCAGCAACATTACAATCAAGCCTTCTTCTTCAACTGTTCACAAACTTGTTCTCAATGTCATGACCACATTTCCGATGGTTCATGAACTTATTCTAAAGTTCTAGTGACAATTCTTGACCCTGTAGTTGTGAAGTAGGAGGGGGGAGATTTTAAAATTTCGGGACAGCGTTTGAGAGAGCGAAACGAAATCAATTGTTTTTTTGGTAGTTTCATTCATTTTGGATGAGCAAGTGTAGTGTAGAATGAAGGGGAAATTTTCATTAATTTCTTTTGTTGTTTGTTGGTTGAACAGAGCTTGAAAAGCATTGCGTCATTGCGTGCCTATAAAAATGGTGACCAAAGAACAGAAAACAATCAAAGCAAAAATAACGAATTCGATAAATTGCATGAACCAAAGAGCTCCACTGAGAATGCCGAAACTGAACGAATTCAAGTTAATCGTTCTAAGAAAAACCAACTGCCCTACACGATAATTCAAGTTAATCGTTCTAAGAAAAACCAACTGCCCTACATGAAATTAATTACAATTCGAACACTGATGGTAATAAGAATTGATCGCACACTATTATCACTTAACAATCCATTTATTTCGAGTGTACTCTTTGCCATGAAGGAATAGAGAAGATTTGTTGTGAGACTTTGCGTATGATAAACTGTGTCAAGAGTGTATGAAGGCAGCAGGCGTGTCGACGATATTATTAAACGAATGCATGATAGATGCGTGTCTAGATAGATGCATACGTAATCACTGCAATGTCAGTGCTGTGAACATTCCTATCAAATCATCCGTCCTTGAGCATATTCTGTATTCCAGTTCGCTCATTCAGTCATGATATTGCTCGCTGATTTCACGAAACACGTGAATATATGGCGTCGGCAATGTGTCACTTGGACTATTTATCAACACATTTCTACACAAAGACAGCGATTTATCAGTTTGAACTGAGTTGATCACACCAGGAATACATCCTTAATCAAGCATTTGTTTCCCAAGCTGAGTGAGAAGTCAGTTTTTTAAGTTCATTCTGATGACGATCAGTTAATTTCTGAGGATGAGTCGATGCTAAACGAGATAGTTCACTTTCGGGCTACATTCTCATATTCAGTGTCAATAGATAATCACAAGTGACGTTTAATATGTTCGCCCTTATTTCTGAGGACGCATTTCTCAAGGCAAGCTATACGTCAGAGGAAAGAGAAGGGAATGAAGATAAGGGGTTTCGGTTGAAAATTCGGGGAAATCTCATGGAAAGAATCAGAAACTATAAAAATTTAAATGTTATTGTTTACTGATAATGAGGTTCATAAGTGTCAAATTCACGGCATTGCAAATCAATCGAAATTATTCTGCCGAAAGCTGATCATTTGAAAAGTTTAAACCACTGTGAGTTTCACTGAATTTACGGCGTCTGCCTCATTATTCCATCCAACACACCAAAACTCTTTGAATCAGTGCCTCTTAGGCCTTGATCATTCCTCTAATCACTAAATACCTTTCATAGAGAGCTTAAAAAGAAATTCAACGGAATATAAGGAAACAATTTTCATTAGAGCACTTTTTACATTCTTTCTCGGCTCAACACTTCGCACGCCCACATTCTTACTGAAATATGTTCTTATCAAATGGCAATGTATTGGATAAGGGATAATGCATGAATGATCAACTGCAAGCAGTCGAATAGCTGAGACGTCGAAAATCGTAAGATTAACGAGCAAAGTTTCTTATTTACGAAGACGGCAAATATGCGATTTCATAATGCGCACGGCATGGTTAACAGGTTAATTTTGCATAACTGGTTCGTATCAACAAATCGCTTACATACCGTTCTGTTGAATATCAATTGAGGCGTGTGATTCGAGAGAGCGGATCTGATTGTCGCTTATTGTTCTCTGATGATATATAAGGTGAATTTATTATCATTGCCAACATTTCCCACTAATCAGTCCTTATCACCTTAGTTCCAGCTTCGTTTCATAGTGTTGGACGCTCTTAAGTCTGCTCATCTTCAGTTTTATCTTCCAATTTCGTCTAAATTAAGAAATATTGATATAGCCTTATTTGGTCTGCCGGATTGTCGTATCGTTCTTTGTGAAGTTGCCGAAGTGTCAACAATAATTCATGATCCATGATCGGTTGTGTTCTCAGTTTCCATCGGGAATAATGAAAACAGACTTATGAAAACTATTAGTGAACGCTGACTGACAATGTTTTTTGTTCGTCGGTGATCTTTCTCATTTCTTTTTATTTCAAAAAAAATTGATGTATGAAGTGTCAGCGGTGTATTTAACGAATTCGATGATTATCAAACCAAATCAGACGTTTGCTTACAAGCAAAAATCGTGCTTTGGGAATTACTGAAACAAATGCGTGCTGCAGAAATATGGATGCGAAAATGGCAGCACACGGGGCCGTTGGCCTTAGCTTACTTTCTTTGATGGCATGTAGCATCTTTCTACCATCACTATGGGTGAAGATCTCATCGATACAAGATGACATTCGAATGGTTAGTGTTCTTCATTGATGTCTCAGTGCTAAACAATAACATCTCATTGGAAAAGAGCGATCAAAATCTCAATTGTTCCGTTTGTGTGAACGTTGCTGTCAGATGTGATTTGATAATTTGACGTTATTCTTCGAGTCGAATGACATGCTAATTCGTTACTGACCGCATTCCAAAGGCTTTCAATAAAAGTAACACTAAATGTGATATTTCTAATATCTCTTAAACAATAACTGTTCGCAGGATATGGAAGAATTTGAAGACTTACAACGAGGCGTCTTTAGTGAGGTGCGAAAAAGAGCAGATCCTTCCTATGATGCAACATTTAGCATCGCCCTAAGGAAGAAACGTCAACTGTCTGCACCTGGCCAATGTAGTAAGTGAACAGATATTTCTTAAATGAATGATCAATAAACATTTTACCAAATCATATCACATTTATCAATAATCATACTCTCTTGATCCATCGATTCTTCCGAAAACATCGGAGCAATTCTGCGATAAATCAGACGTATTGCTCACTAAAATTCGTTTTTTGCTCAATCTGCAGATCAAATATGTTGTCTGGTTTTTCAGACTGCAACGCTGACAATACCTGTCCACCAGGCCGTCCAGGTGTTGCTGGAGTACCAGGTGAACATGGCAGCCCCGGTTCACCTGGCTATAGCGGCGCACGTGGATTACCTGGAAATGCCGCGCCGGTTCTTACAGATACTCAATTGAATTGTCGCATATGCCCGAATGGACCAGCGGGTTATCCAGGTTGGAAATTAGATGTTAATTATTGTTTGCAATATATGAATCTATCGGAATGATAGATAAGATGTGAAGCTATTGCTATGCAGTAGAACAATGATGTGTGGACTTTGATTGCCTTTGCGCCCATAATTCAAAACTTCTAGACTATAATGATAATCACCTAAATTTTTATGCCATCTTCTCAAAATGGCATCGTTGTCTTTACCTCTTAGCACTGCAAAATGGCTCTTTCCAGGTCCTCCCGGACAGCTTGGTCCGTCTGGCCCTATCGGACCACCTGGAGAGTTCGGAAGTGTAGGTCATGGTGGTTTCGACGGAATCCTTGGCCGATCCGGTGCATCCGGTTTGTTTTTAATTTTAGAATGTCCCGGAACTCGTAGTCAACTCAGCTGATTCAGTGCACTTTTACTGACTTCGCAACAGTACTCAGCTAGTGGATAATAACGATTTATCTCTGAGGTGTTTACTTGCACATTGTTCATATGAACTCGTTTCAGGTGAGCATGGCAGGAATGGAGAAAGAGGCGAAAAGGGTACAGCTGGAAATGACGGAAGTCTTGGTCAACAAAGCTCACCAGGTACACCTGGTCCAAGAGGTCCGACCGGTCCACAAGGATATCCCGGGTCGAGCGGTAACGAAGGAAACAACGGATTTCAAGGAGCACAAGGACCTCCGGGTTCCAGTGGAGATCCGGGGCCAGATGGTTATGATGGACACCCTGGTGCTGCAGCATCTACTGGAGCTCCTGGCGAGGATGCGTCCTACTGTCCTTGCCCTCAGAGACGAGCAAAGGCTAAACTAGTTGCATAAGCTTATTTAAGGATATCGAGCCATTCTAGTTTCAATTCAACAGCTGATTTTTCGAATAAAATGATGTCAATTGATTCTTTTTTACGATTTTTGTATAATGCTGCAATAATTCTGTGAAATCGCTTGTTTGCTTACAAGATATTACCGATAAACTGCTTACATCAAGTTTCTTGATCACTAGATCAATTTTTCTCAGTTCTAGCCAAAAAAGGATTGATTGTCAGTGAGAGAAGGGGATCGGGATTCATGCACACGTAGAGTGAGGAATGGCGATGCATAAAACGGCCAACAAGGGAACGATACACGAAAGCGAAAAAAATCAAATGAATAATAGTTCATAAGCAATAATTTCAGATACTGGAGAATTTTCAAATATTTATCCCTTGTTTCTTTCCTGTAATCATGACAGCTTCCTTCGTTCTCAAACGATTTTTGCAAAACGTTCATCTCTCGTCGACTGTCATTCATCAATCGTTCCATTCGTCTATTAATGTACCGGTTTTATTTTAATGCCATCATCCTCTCATCGTATCGTCCATCTCGATAATCTGATTCCAGTTTATACGGACACATCAATAATAATCAAATATGATGAGCATCATTAACAGAACCAATGGCACGCAATTCACTGTGTATCGTTTATGTATTCTTTTTCTCAGTCATTACAACCCTTCAAATGCATTCATTAGAACGCTTCCAAATTTTCATGATATTGCCATGATCGTGTTCTTCGGAGACATGCAAATGTCAACTTGCTCATATGTCACTTCAAATACTCCCATTTCTGAGTATAAATATTTCCTTATTTGTTACTTGCTCTCAGTGTTTAAATTATAATTTTAAGTGGTTTCTTTTGCAAGTGAAACAAAAAGACAGTTGTTTCTATTCATTGTTCTGTTTATATTCTTTCTACGATCAAACTGAGAAATACCAGGTTATACATTAAGAATGTCAATGATAGCTCCTAGGTTAGAGGTAAATTGAGCTTACTGATGTCGATTGCTTAAGGCACCTCGCGAACTCATGTTAGATTCGAAGTTTTGTGGGTCCTGGGATTATGTTTATCTTGTATGTATACGTCATTCCTCTTATCTTTCTTCGTTTGAAAGAAATCAACTCCATCTGATGCATGATTTTCATAATGAACTGATGATTCTTTGCACGTGTTCTTCATAGGATTCACTAACAAAAAAGTTAATCAACGCAACTTGTTCTCACTCTAATGGTGAGTGCAGAAGTACGGCATCGGTGAAATATTACTCATTATTATGAACGACTGAATGAATCCTTTATATGAGTGAGAGATTCATGTCGAAAAGTATTCATAACTATCAAACAAATCTATCGTCTCAATTCTGTGATGTTAGCTTCAGACTGTGCAGATACTCCATATCCAATTCAAACAAATTGTTAGGATGCAAAATCACGAATGATCAGCGGGATTTTTATGAGATATTCTGCAAGTCTAAGAACCAACACAAATCCCCTCCACTTCCACTTTCCGTATAATGACACCGTTTGAAAAGAGGTCGACTCATCTTGAACATCTTTCAGCAAAAGAAGCAGTCAAACTCACATCAGCTAAATCAAAGAGAGTGAATAAGCGACAAAATTGATGAGTGATCGAAGTGCTAGAATCTTTGACCTTGCTAGAATCATTGACATTCGCTTTTCATAATCATTGATAACATTCTCATTATCAGTTCCGTTGAGTGCATTTCGGTCAACATCGCTGTTATATCTTCGTTATTCGACAATATCACCGATCGAGATAATTACTGCATTAGTTTAATCGGAGAGGGGAACCCCTCGAAGAGTTATCTGAATGTATAAGGCAGATAGCACGAGTATGGCCTGCCGGTTATTATTATTATTATTATTATTATTATTATTATGGTGCATTTCCCATCATTTCTCTCAGTAAACGTATTCCCTCCATATTTTGCTATATCCACCATGCTCATCGCTACTCGACAAACAAACATGGCATCGTTGCTGTGTCGGACACGATAAACAAATGTCACTAAAGCTAGGGGCACAAACCGAAAGGGAAGGGTTAATGTTCGCTTATTTTGCTATCGTTTCAATGAAAAGTTTTCATTTGTTTATGCCTTGCCATTTATTCACTCTGATAACGCTTTTTCGATAGAAATCATTACGATTTCGACTCATACCACATAGATGAGCGCAAACTTGAGGTCAGCAGTTGTTATAAGTGGAACGAACATGCACCTGCCAACCTGTTTCTTCATGTGAATAACTCAAGTGATGCTTCAAAAAGAAGTTTATTTGGTATCCTTCAGTGACGTACCTCCGTTGTGTTTATAGACTGAAGCAGAAAGCTTAGTTCATAGCATTCAACAATATTCTGAAGTTGTTTTTTGCGATTTCATTCACTTTCTGTTGCAAACGAATGGCGATGGTGAGTTGTGATAGCGACCAATATTTTGCATTCGTTTTCTCATAGAAAATCTTTCTTGTCATCAGCTTCTTGCAAGAACCCGTTCGTGTGCAAATTTCATTTGTGGCGGACTTCCCTACTTCTTTTCAGCTACGAAGCAACTTTTTTCTTAAACTGTTGATCTTGGGTCCTTTCCTTGCGTTATCAAGCTAATTGTTATGTGTTTTAGCGTTTGTCGGTTCACTTCTCGTGATTTACGTTTGAGATGAGCAGCATATGCTTCACAAGCACTGAAACGATTTACAAAAGCATACAAAAACCTTAAAATTAACTAAGAATAGCTTATTTTATTTTGAATATCGATCGGTTTATGTTGCTGTGTGACGCATTCACTTGTGCTTGTGTGCCATTCGATAGCTAGCAGCTGTTTACGCCCTTAAGCAACTGTTTTATTCTATCGGTTTTGAACTGAGCTCGTCACACGAAGGGCTTTCCTCATTTTATACGCAATCAGCTGGTTCACATGTTCGAAGCAGTCTGAATTTTTTAACCATTTCCATCAGAAACTAGCATAGAACGTCTGTGAACCACTTCAAGAGGTCTATCATCCTACAGGTAATAATTTTTGAAACGTCACAAATATTGGTTGCCAGTTAAGAATTGCCAAAGCGATGTCGCTCATTATCATTTCATTGCATCATGCCCAAGCAACAGAAACTCGACAAATTTTTGATGATCTTCATATTCGTACGCACAATCCAAAGACTTTGTTGTGTGTGTATCCAGTGAGCAATATGCACTGACCTAATAAATCTGTTATGGCTATAATTATATCCTTCACGATTCCAACTATCCTTCCATCATCGAGAAGTTTATTTGCATTCCCATTAGAGAAAGATGTTGTAATCACGTTTTATTTCCATGATCTCAAAATCTGATCATCAATAAGAAATCTGTTGCTGCTGGAATTTTTATAATGGACGTTCATGAAAAATTTCGTCAATTTTCTCAGTCGGCAATAATAACTGAAGTTTTTGCCCGAAGTTTTTCGAACGAGGAACTAATTTGACAAAAATCTCGTTCGGACTCTTTCCATTTCTATCTTACCTTCATGGAACCTGTTATTCCTTCTAAATCACATGAACTTACTTGCACTTGACATCACTGAAACAAACTCGTTGTTTTATTTATAACTTCATTACGTATCAAGAGCTACTGAAATGTTTTAACAGTGCTGAAGGAATACTCCGAAGGTATCATCCTAAGGGAACTGGTTCTATGATTTCCTGTGAAGTTAAGGTCATCGCTATTTCTGCATTCTTCATTCTATTTAAAAGCGATTATATTTTGTTCAAAGAAAAAGAGTTTCGTTCATCAATGAATGTGTATGACATTGCCTTGAAAGCTCGATTCAGTGTTGATAAATGGAACTTGACAGCTTCGATGAGTTGTAACTGATGAATAGTTCGCTTATTCGATCGCATCATGCTCACTAATCACCAGTGTTCGAACACGAGTAGCGATTCAAAATCCACGTTGTAATGTTATCGTGACAAACTAACATCCATTGGCATTACTCAGAGAATTCGATTCTCTCCTAATGCACTGCCATCGCTGCTGATGGTTTTAGGCTCATTCCAATCGAGTGTCCATTTGACGTCACATCGTTTTACATGAGTACGTTGATTGATCGACCTCTCACAGCTGCTTGCACAACATGCCCTGCAATCTTTTTTGGCTCACACCTTTCTTACTCATAAGCGGTGGGCTGTTCGACAATTTATTATCATCATCGCATCTTTCCTCAAATGATTTATGAATCAGAGATGGGCAGTAAATTGTTCACACAATGAAATGAGTTATCGTAGATGTCTGCCTAAATAAGAGCAAGCGATCACAACCCATCAAATCTGCCTAATTTCGGTAACATCTGTTTGATGCCAAATGACACACTTGTACATATGGAAACGACGAAGTCTTATGGTAGTTCTTGAGATCATTTCTGTGAGCAATCAGCTTCACCACCGCTTGTCTATATTATTACTGTCGTTGTATGATCGAATCTAATGAATTGGTGGTGAATTTCTTCGAGCATACCATAAAACATTGTCGTTTCCGTATGTACAAGTATGCCATTTGGCATTGGCCAAGTCTAATACAAAGAATCAAAAGTTATGCCATCATCTTTCATTAGTCAATGTTTTCATCCACATGTTTCACACGATTTTCTCATTCGACTTTTTCGTGATCTTCCGAGTTATCTTTCGGTCATTTCATAGGATTATGTTTCGACATCATGCAGCAGCAAAGCCCGGTGAATGATGTTCAATCACTGATTTCAATGACGTTTGAGCTGTTTCTTTCATACTTTACGCACGATTTTCTTAATTCTTGTAATGCAAACTGCTCAAACTGATTTCAGAATCCGCTTTGAGTTGAACGGCTCTATTGCATTCACATGGCCTATTTCAGTGATAATCCTGAATCCTACTGTCAACTGAAAAAAACATTTATGCTCTTGTCTATTAAACATTCGTTCGTAACGCTTCATTACGAACGAATGTTTAATAGGCATTAGCATAAAGTTTTTGTTCTAGTTCAACAGCTGAACGTAAATTGCATTAGAACAAATGCAGTGACGATGATAATGTGTTTATCATTTGTAAAGTAACTGAACGACAGTAGGCACAATGCTACAATCTGTTGTGATGAGCGTCATAAACATTCACTAACGATCGCAATGCGGTGCAATCGATGCTGTTTCATCGACAATTGAGCACATTCATTGTGCTTCATAACAATTCGTTTGCAACACCATCAGTGTTAAATGACATTTTAAACAATTTTCGACGGTGAATAAATTCTCAATCAGAACTGACATCACCAGAAGAATAAATTTGGTGAATAAATGTCAAACTAATCTACGACGCTTGCTTGCAAAGAATCTACATATGCTTCCTCGATTTGCTGTCACTTACACTATTTTACATTTATTCCATTGACTTACTACCAAACGTTCGCGTCCGGTAAATTGCATTCAACGATTGCTAGCGATGAAGATGGAAAACTTGTCACATTCAGTTTGCAGCAAACAGTCTTTAAAACAAAAACAAGCTTTCTGAAAACATGATTATTGTCGCATTTGTTCTATCCGCCGCCTACTGAAAAACTGTCGTCGACTATGCGCTGATGAACTATCGTACGCCGTTCCTCACAGTGTTCCTCACCATCAGTATTTCATCTCCATTTTCAGGTAGGAGCACAATTCACTGAACTCTAACAACGACTTCATTCCTTTTCACTCGTTACGTCTTTCTAAGAACCAACATACCACTGGTGAGTCTTCGTTGGAATCGATTGATACGAATAATCGCGTGTTGCAATATTCGTCACATAAAACGTATGTTGTATAAATTAGCACTTCAAAAGACTACAGACAATTCGAAATGTTCTGAAATTGAATTTATGAAGAAACGAGGAATTGAAAACAAATAATTTTCAGTTCCCTTCTCATTGCTCATAAATTCTACAGCTCAATCGAGTGCAATAACCTCAACAATGGGTCCAGGAATACCACAACAAAACCAGTTACCTTCATCAGCTGCTCGTACTGCGTTCTCTTTAGTGAACGATAAGAATGAATTGGAACGTGAGAACACCGCGAAAAGAATATGGCAAAATGCAGATGCTGTATGTTTTGATGTCGACTCAACTATATGTCAGGTACATCGATTCAATTATATGTTTGGCTATTTAAGGGCTATTTAAGTATTAGTCAAAATAAGGCGTAAAATGAACCTGAAACTTCGTCGAATTCTTGATCTTTATTGTAACTCCCCATGAAAATCTTAGCCAGAGCAAATCCCGGGCATTGCCTAACGCCTGGGATCTTAGTCACCCATCCGAAGGGACCGTGCTATCGAAAAGAACCCATTATTGAATTTGCATAATTCAGGATGAACTAATCGATGAATTGGCCGCGTTTTTGGGTGTTGGTGAAGAGATAGCGAAATGTACACAAATCGCAATGAATGGCTCAATGACATTTCGAGAGTCGCTAACGAAGCGGTTGAATATAATGCGACCAACGTTGAAGCAAGTTGAGGCGTTCGCTCGCAAGCATCCACCTCGAGTCACTCCTGGAATTGTTGAACTTGTTGCCGAATTGCGAAGACGTCAAGTTGACGTTTACATCGTAGGTTCAATCTTGTTGGAAAGGTAGATCGCGCAGTTCGTTGAATAGCAAACACTCAGAAAATATCAATTCCCCGATTTTTTAAGGAGACATTGAGGGAGGATAGGGATAGTTGCTGAAGAGAAAAGGAATTATAGAAGAAGATATGGTAAGGTTTCGTGCATGAATCATTTTTCCGTGAAAACTGTAACATTACCATTTTAAAACGATGACACGAAGCACCACACCATCTCTTTGAGTCCTACTATAACAACACCAATTAGCTGACACTGTAGACAGATAGTCTGTTCCACAAATCCTTCTTTTTCTGTTCCAGGAAATCGTTCGCTAGTTTTAATTGTTGTATTTGATAGTTTTTTTCATTCAGATCTAATTCAAGCTTTGTTGTTTCAGGTATCAGGTGGATTTCGTCCTCTGATAATGCCAATCGCACGTCTGCTAAAAATTCCGAGAGAGAACGTGTTCGGAAATGAAATTCTTTTCGATAGGAACGGTGCTTATGCTGGTTTTGATACAAACGAACTAACGAGCGATTCAGGTTCAAAGACAGTCGGTAAAGCCGGTGTTTGTGGTCTCCTAAAACGCAGGTAGGTAAAACTATATGATGCAATCTAGCTGCTTTCAAACATCAGTTTCAAAGTCACCCAAGTGATAATCCTTCTAGGATGGGCTACGAGAACCTAGTGATGATTGGCGATGGCGCAACTGATATGGAAGCTTCGCCACCAGCGGATACGTTCATTGGATTCGGCGGTAATCAGGTAAAAGACTTCAAGTTTTCGAACTCACAAAACTTTTTAGAATCAGGACGAAGAATGTTCAATTTTCTAAGATTGCAACTGTTGTATGTAAAATTGCAGGTTCGTGATAGTGTTAGGAAGGGTGCTCCATGGTTAGTATACGACTTCGATACTCTTCGAAGACAGTTACTTTAGCAGACAGTGCCCTACCAAGTGATTCTTGACATTTCAGTCGTCGATCATTCACTTATCACTTCTCTTTCTCATTCTATACATAATCAGTTTCTCGGTATCCGGACAACTGCCTCCGGAGGCAACTGAACCCGAATAAATACCCGTCGGACAGTTGTCCCTGACAACTTGCCTCAGTGATATTCATCTTTGTAAACATAAATGCTTTCGATCACTGTTATAATCGTTTGTTTACGTGCAATCGATTCAGAAACATGTTTTTACAGACAATTAGATCAGAAACAACTTGAGCAATCGTAAAATTTCAGATATATGATCAGATTTTAATAGCTTGTCTGATGAGTTCAAAAACTTTTTGTCTTGTTGTATGAGGTATTTCAGCTTTCAGCCTGACTGGCTCCATACGCTCGTAATAAGAGCCTCCCTTCAGATGATCACTGAACACTGTGGCAAGCACTTCAAGAGCAGAAACTGATGCACTTCTAAAATGAGAACTCTGAGAATTTACAAGGAAATAGAATGATGAAACCAGAAAAAACGGAATTTTCACTTCAGTGTGCTGATATTAAAATTCACAGTGTAGTACTTACATACCGAAGCTGTCGACGAATTCAACTAACATTTTAAAACACGGTCACAGAATTCTAGTAAACTTCTACTTCGGAGTCAATATGTCATAATCGAATAAGAACATACAACTCAAAAGGTTACGAAAATAACAAAAACAACTTTTTTAGAAAACAAACCCAACCTTAGAAATGATGGCAAAATTCGGTTGATTAACACCCTGAAAGGATAACAGGTGTATCTGTAGAGACCACCAGATACACAACCAGGATGCACAGAACATACTTTTATCCAATCAGTTTCACTATCATTATCACCTCCGGATCGATCACTACACTGCTCGAGAAGATAACTAAAATGTTCCAAGGTGTTTGAAAATTCTCGAGCATTTCGAGCTTCCCGGCAAGTTTTATCGGTTTTGATGAAGAACTGGAACAAAAAATACAAAATAAGATTGGTTTTGATTTTGAAACTATACTTTTTAATCGTCGACAACTATAGAGTCTCCTTCAATGTAACATTATTGGTTTGCTTGAAACAAAACTTACTGATGCAGCTCCTCAGCATAGAATGCAACCAAAAGCTTTGAATCAGCATATGCTTGATAACCGTTAACATATCGATTGAAGAGATCTTCTGAACAAACAACAAATTAAAAACGCTAAACGAGTTCATATGAACACTAAGTCAAAATAAACAACTGTGACAACAGTCCGTTTATTCATCCAGTTTTGTTTGTTGTGCATGAATGATTGACAAAATTTTAAAAATGAAAGCATATCCCTACTGAGTGGAACTTTTGGATCAATATAGCCAGCATGAGCAGTTGTTGAGGATACAAAAACGATACGCAACTGGTGATGAATGGGTTCGATGTGTGAAAGAAGCAGATCAACGAGCAGTGCATGCGACAGCACATTGACAGCCATATGGTGCTCATATCCCCACCGGTTCACCTGTCAAATATTTAGATACAACAAAGGTTCATTCAGAGTCTTATACGGTTGCTTATCTCACTCGTAATTATTGGTTTAGTTTAAGCACAGCTCGACTGTGTATGTGATCATACGAATGGAAAGCTGCGTAGAATGGTGTTTTTGTCAAGAATTCGAATTTATTGACGAACCTTATACGGATGGAGCATAACTCCGGCATTGCAAACTATTAAACTGACTCCATTCGGTGCAGCTGTTCTGATTTCATCGACAGCCATCTTCACCTTAAACTATCTTTGTGTTATTCGATCAGAAAGAGCATTTGAAACTGATAAAAGATGGATGAGCAACAGGGAAAATGACCTTCTCAAAATCGGAGATATCGAAGATATGAGCATTGAGACGTTCACTGTCTTCCACTGTTAGCAAATCGCCTTCTTGATCAGCTAATGCTTCAACTCGAAACCCAAGTTTCAAGAGCAGTCGAACGATCTGAATAAAGGCATATGGAGTATCGAAGAGATGAGCATTGAAGTGAATATTGACTTCATTATTTTGTTCAATTTGAATCAAATTTGATCGAGATCACGAACTGTGGATTAGCATTTTGAAACGTTTATGTACTGCTGAAATAAATACATAGAACTGATAGCATCGTTGATAAATACATCTCGAATAATACGATTCCAGCGTAGAGCGATAAACTTTTAAATTTACAACACACTTACGTACTTCTATACCAATAGTCCCACTCGCGCCTGTCACAACAGCACAAGCTTTTTGCCTTGATAAACTGTCATGTAGAAATTCACTCGATGTAATTTCACTCTCTAATTTCTAAAATAATCACGTTCACCTTCGAAATCACAAGAATCTTTAAGTTAATAATAAAAGCCACTGAGCCAGTAAGACCGTTACTACCAGACTTGGCTCATCCGAAATCAAAACGCTCTGCTCTGGCAGTTACTTTCCTCTGGCATTACAAGTTCGTTCGCGAGTTCGGATCAGTGACAATGATCATATGGACGGCGGTCATCAAATCACGTACATTAACATTTTAAGGCAGGCAGATAAACATATTGAATAGATGTATCGTTTTTGGTTCAACGACAACAAAACTTCGTTGCCTGAACCTTCTAATCTGGGCTATGCGATGCTTGGAGTCGCACTTGCCGGGTCGTTTCTGCGTCACAAATAACTTGTCGAAATAATACCTGAGAATAGGTATTGTAACGACGACGTATCCAGAAGTTGTCCTTGATGAACTCAACAAACGAATAATACAATCCAATCACATAAATGAACAAAATGGTCCATATACCAAGCAGCCTTTCATATGCCGACACTCGAGATGGTTTCGCATCCACATTCATTGACTGCCTCGTCTATAATTCTCACACAAAATTGTGCTTGATGTGTCGATTTCGAAAACAAAATGTTAAGTTCAGTGCTCATGAACAAGCTGGATACGCGAGCGTAACCATTACTTTCGAATAAAGTTGTCATCGCAAAATGGGGGTTTAGTCGTTGTTTGCAGTAGTGTTGTGCGAGGAGTCCTGAATCCTCGTCCCTGACCTTCTTGGAGTCGCGGCCATTTTCGGAGACAGTCCCCGTCCCCGAAATGTCCTCAACTTCTCCGGAATTATCGGCGCTCCCTGAAATTTCGGGAAGGCTCCCCAAAATTTTGGGAAGTCTCCCCGAAATTCCCTGGAAAAAATTAAATTTTCGAGAGGTACTGAAATGTTCATAAGTGCTATCGTTAACACGTTGTTATGAGTCACGACGAGGACTTTCTGAGCATTCCGTTCACAAGTTAATGAACAGTGAAATGTTGGGAAGTGTTCGAAGAATTTCGGGGATGGAAATGAGAGTGAGTTTTTTTCGCCGAAACTCCCCGTCCCCGACCATTTTCGAGCCGTGGCCATTTTCGGAGACTGTCCTCGTCCCCGACTTTCTTTCCGTCCCCGCACAACACTGTTTTGCATTACACCACTCACCTTTCACGAAAGGATGATTCATTGGGTAATAAAGTAATAATGCGATCCGAAGTGAACACAACCACGGTGCGGGCTCCCTTCAGAATATGCCACTTTTATCGATTCCTTATGAACACTTTACTGGTCATAAGTGGAGAACTTTATTCATATGAACAATACTTTATAGGAAGAAAATATTTGCAGAGAACCCAAATGAACAAATGATGAAATAATTCAGCTGAATGACAGACTTTTCGCCGAGAAATCGATTCAGTATTAATTCTGAGTGATGAAGTTCGAGGATGATTAGAGTCAATCTATCTTCTCAATGACCTCAACTTGATAGCCGAAATAAGAATAACGATGAAATCCGGAAAGCGACATCTCATGAAGTCGGTGTCTCTAGAAGACTCAACAACGAAAGAACTGTTTCCGTCAATGAGAATTTTCCGAAATTTGTTACATCGTTCAAATTTTCTCAGCCAAATGTCCTCATAACAATCAAAATGCATGGAATGATCGAATAATGTGGGGATGTAAAGATGAACGTTTCAGTTACTCAATGAACAGTGGGATCGTTTGTATTCTAGTGGGAGATAACGAGGATTTTGGAAAAGTTTTAAAAAACAATGGGCAATGAGCGAAGTGAATAAAATTTGAAAGCGAAATGAAACGTGAAATCCGATGAAACGAGAGAAAATGCGAAAAATCATCAAAAATTCACATTTTAAAAAGTCGATTTTTGAATAAAACATACATAATATACTTCGTAATAGATAGTTAGAAGTGACGAAATCGTACAAAGGCGTGAAGAATATTGTTCATTCAATGAAGACGAACCCCATAGAGTGCACAGACGTGCTGGATAAACAATACATCCAATAACAGACTTAAAAGCAATAACAAGCTCACAACCTGGCTACATTCCATGTTTTTTTCTTATCGCTTCGGTACTTTCGGTAGATAAATAAATTTTGTTTTTGCGTTCGATACGGGAAGATGATGGCTTTTTCGTGAATTTTTGAGAGGAACCATGGAGGGAGAACCGAGAACTGGACAGAGACTGCTTACAAATGGAACGAATGGAGTTGTTCTTACAAGGAATAGAAATACAATATGAATGAGATAGAATAAAACTCGATAGACACAAAAATTGTTGCATTTATCATACATAAATAATACGCGTTTATTGCAAAGGCATTTATTTCTTCGTATATATAAATATATATTTGAGAAGCGATTTACTAAGAAAAGTTAACGTTTCCCATTCAAACACCTATATAATACAATGGAATCTAATACAGTCGTGAGGTCTAATAGCTCAATAGATCTACTAGAAGAAAATGAAAATTTCGGAACAAAAAAAAACATTATTTCAAGGATGTCGAAATGTTCGCAAAGCAAAATCCTCTCAAATTTTCAGAGAGTTGTATTGCCCGGCCATGCAAAGCCTAAGGAAATGACCAACTGAACACAATGAAAGTAGTTTTGAATAGCAAAAAATAGGAAAGAGATGAAATAAAAAGGGAATGTTAGTTGCATTTCAAATTACATATCTGGAATGCGGTTTTCAAAATTTGATTTTATAAAATCGAGTGAAACCATAGAAAAAGTACTAAACTGTACGTACATAAATGTGCAGATAAAGAAGCAGTAAAAAGCTGAAATTGAATGGTAATTGAAAATATGGAAACGAGGCAGAAAGCTTTTCACAAAGTACAAATGGGAAGACGATAATTGACCATAGCGCGATAATTCACTTGCCGATAACAAAGAGTGATGTGCATGTGATTCTTGAATTAGCAACTTCGAAACGATACGGATGAATGTAGTGAACAGCTAAGCGAATTCAGTGATGTCAAAGAAAATTCTCTCATGCGAATGAAAATGCATCCAAAAATAACCACCAAACAGTGCCGAAAGCAGAGTGAAGCAGCTCAGCTCCCTCACATTCCAAATCCTCGTGGCTGCTGAATGCGGTGTGTTATCGCTTCAATAATCTGGTTTTTCAGAGCTTCAATCGATAACGAACTCGCCTATAGTTGTGATGTTGACAAGCAAAAGGACACTTCACATCGCCATTCTCAATGCATCACGATCAATGAACTCAAACTAAATGAGTGTTCAAAACTAAGAATTCTAAAAATACCTCCTCAAATGTTGAGAATTTGAAACAAAAACAATACAAATGGAACAATCAAAATTCTACTATAGAACCATTCTGGAAATTCTTCGGCTTATAATTATCCCGGCTAATACTACAGTTCGAAGTTGTGGGCTAAATCAGTTAACATCAATACTATTGCTCGTATCATCTTTAGTATTCAGTTGCATGATTCAAGGCAAACCATTTACTACATATGCACAATCAATCCGTTCTCTGTGACATTCATTCATACAGCTACAGCTTCTCCAGAAGTATTTGCAGCACTGCGATCAGAATGAGTGACATTGTTGTGTCGAGCAGCTCGAGTGACCATCGGAGCATTGGAATTGACAGCAACCTTAGCGAACGTCCTCTCCATTTGTTGTTGTTTTTGCTTGAGTTGAGCACGCAATTGAGCTAACTGATCCAAAACTTTTTGATTACGTTCACTCGTCTTCTTCATATTGAACGATCGATACTGAGATGTCTAAAAGTTCAAAACGTTACGGTCAAATTTTTCGGCGATTCGGTTCAAGCGAACATACGAACCAAATGTTCGCAACGTCGTCACAAAAGCGCACATTCACTCAGACTTTAACAACGGCAATGGTTTTCCGGTGGTGTTGGAAACAGTAAAAATTTTCTGAAGAAATGAAAAATGTTTTCATCTCGAACATTTGAAAGAAACCAACGAGTTTATTTGTATGACCTGGAATGACTCACATTAAAAAAATTTATTTGCTCCGAAAAAATAAACAGGAAATCGAGATAAAACAAAAAGTACAAGAAATCAGCAGGATTCAAAAAATGAGTTCACAATAAACCTTAGAATTGAACCGCTGAATGAATGGCGCAACAGGCGATGCACGACCATCGTCGCTTTCATCGGTCGTAAGATTTGCTAATGAACTTCGAAGTCTGAAAGTTCATCTCTCAATTGTTTATATTCTATTCCTCTAATTGATTCAGCTCAAAATTTTGGTTGCCCATCAAACAACATTCAGAACAAACTTGCAGCAATAACTAACTTGGACGAGACCGGGAGTTCACATCGTCTTCGAATCTCAGGTGAAAATAATTCTTCACGATGGCGATTCAGACTTCCGCTTTCGGCCAATGTCTGCTTGAATGGTGATCTGGCTACGTGCTCCGAACTGCTCGAGTCGGCTCTAGCAATCTAAAGTAGCAGCAATGATAATATTCGTTCAAACTCCATTAACTTCAAGTTTTGCAATGTGTAAAGAATTTCATTGGACTAAATACGTTCCTACCATCTGAGCTACTAAGGTTATGCATAACATTGTGAATATATTTTGGACGAGAGAATAAGAAGCTTCGGAACTCTAAGATAAGAAACAACATCAAACTGCTTGTTTATTTGAGTATTTGCCGTGTTAATAGGTCATCTGAGCGTGTCTGATCGTAGTGAAAACAAAGGAGTGGTGTCTACAATAAAAATCTTCAGCAATAGCGATGCCCACGTGCAATCGTGAAATAAACGAGCAGCATTCGAAGCAATAATAACAATATCATACTTTAATAGCCGAAGATCTGATTATTGGTTTGGGTGCAGTTATAGGTGGCTTCTTGCTTGAGACGTCTTTGTAGCCATTCAATGTCGACGAGTTGTGCAGCAATTTCTGAGGAGAGACGCTGAAATTCGTATCAACTCGATCAGATTCGAGTTCAAAAAAGATTCATTCTGAATCCCTTACCATCAACGCTATCTATTAACATGTATTTACTAAAAAACATGCCGAAAGAATGATGTCCAGTGACATTTTTAGCTCAGCGTAAGGTAGATTTTCATAATGATAAAAATAAAAGCTGGAAACCGTTGGTATCATATTCCAATCAAAATTCATGAAATGACAGTACTAAACGAATGAAAGTTATGACCAGAAAACGAGTAAACGACGAATCAATCAAATTTACATGCCTTTCATCTTCAGTCGACATGGGCGGTGGACTGCTCCCGGAACTACAACTCGAACTTTCGCGTGCAACGTCCGTATTACCCATTTTCGCTGCTGAATTGTTGGTGGTATGATTCGTGCTGACTTGAGTTGAATTACGTGCTCGCCGACAACGAGTTGAGACCGGCTGGAATAACGGATTCTGAAATATTACTGCGTATAGGATACTTAGTGATGAATGCTCGAGACAGCATTAGTCGATTATGGAAACGAATTTGTGTCCTATGAAAAGCACTGAGTGCAGTAAAAATATGAACGACAAATGTGATATCGAATAACTCATAAGGAAGTGGTACTCGGGTGCTCGTGACCAATCAATTTTGTTCCGATTCACAAAAAATGAGCGGAACATGGAAATCTGATTAATAATCTCGCATTCTACAATGACATATCTTCAACAAGGAAAACAATTGAAACAATTAATCACTGTGATGCGGATGAAATGAGTAATTGGATCAATTGATTGGTGCACAATCAGGAAAACAATTTGTAAAAAGATGAAAAAAGAGTGATATCCATCAGGGATCATAGACTAGTCACTTGATCAACCAATGTGATTACTTGAAATGATTTATAGGATATGCAGGGATGCTTAGAGCGGTAGCATTCACATAGAAGAGCATTCACTAAAATTCTCAACGCGACTGAATCAATACCCGGTCAATGCATTTACAGCTAGCTACCAGTACGACTGATTATAATGAAACCAGTCTGAGGTTGCCTTCGTTCTAAATTCTTTTATTTCGTCCCAACCATGCTAATACTTTCCATCTTGCGATATTCAGCGACTGGCTGCTTGACGCGATATTGCCTCTGAATATCACAACTAGACGATATTCGTTGCCAAACGACATTTTTTATTGGATACATATTGTGATGATCAGTGATTTACATCGAAGCAATCGCTGCACGTTTCCTTACACAACATATGTTGTTATTTGCTGATCCTTCCTTACAGCTAGCTGGAAATTCAGCGCTAAAAACATTTCAAAACGAATTGTGTATTTTGCAATGTTTGCAATTTGCAATCTTCTTAAATGATCATTTTAACGTTTCAAAAATCTCAAATGATAATTTCAGAAACGAAAAAACATTTTATAAACTCGCAACCAGTAAAAATTAAAATAAAATGCTCAGATAGATAAAAAGGCATGGGAATATCGCAAATTGGACTCTTATCAGCAAAAATGGTCATAGTAAGACTTGACCTACTGAGAGCTTATCGACTGCAAAGCCATCAGTCAATCTCAGTCAGGCTGACGCTACAAACTTTTTCGCAAAGGGAACAGAACTCACGATTTATTGCTAGCCAAAACTGCATGAGAATTTTCGCTGAACGATGTGGATGTGAAGATGCACAACAAGGACAATTTTATTTGACCGAAGAATGCTACCAAGGTACATCTGCTGAACACAAACAGATGAAAATGCAACGGAATTACACGTCTTAAAGAAACCCTTTCATTGGAAGACATTATATTTTTTATCGTTAATCACATAGCAAAGTACCAAAACCTTGATTTCGAACACCTGTCCAAATCAACTTTGTTCAAATTTACTCTATAACAAATTAATTATTCGGAATGAATTTACTTTTTTTTCTGTGCCTTGAAACAGAGGAAATATCTTGTTGAGGAAAAAATGAGCCAAAAATTAAAATGCTTTGCATTATACGTCAAAAATTTTGTCGAATCAAATCAAAAATCATAACTGAAGACAGTGAATATGAGAAAAGAAAGGAAATGAAACGATAATGTCCATAAGAGGTGGTGACATTCGAAATTTCGGAAGTGATGTGGACATGCGTTCACATTTATCTATCTATTCATATATATGCACGCTTGTTTCAGGTGATTTCAGTTCAGTGAGCAATCAGACAATAATGAGCTGTAATAAAACGCTATCTCATGACGTTTATCGAGCATGATTCATACATTTATCTCCCACCATTCTGTTAGTAATCATACATTATCAATTCTAACGCAACGTACGCTCCTCCAATTGAATGCTTATCATAAAATCAATGTTTGAATTTTGAATCAACATTAAAAAGATGTAAAATCACTGTGAAGATCACTGAGAAACTTATAAAATCATCGTTCGTCGTTATCTTCAATTGCGAAACGATTCAACTTTCAAACATTAACAAAAGTTCTTTGAAGTTTCTTTCTCACTGGCAGATGGAATGTTGAACGCCATCTAATGAAATTGGATAGAACATTTCTGTGCAATATTCGAAAGAAATGCTCGCGTAACTGGATTTCATCACTGATTCAACGAACAGAATCTTGTTTGATACTAAATGGCTAACGGACGTTTTATCGTCACACTGTGGATGAAAGTAACAGCGACACTCATCATAATACCAATAAAAGCGCTCACAATCAGTATAAAATAATGCCATATTGGTGTGCGTTTATGAATAAATTAGGTGAAGTGCGTAATACATGTAGAACACAATAAAACAGAAGAAAAAGAACACGGAACGTTTCAATAGCACAATAAATGTACGAATATACTGGCTGGAATTAGCACTGCCAGATGATAGATACTACATACATATGGAATTCATCAAGCGAAATATAATCTGCAGTGATGTGGCTGGCTAATTTGTGAAGATATCGCTCACTTTTCAGCGATACTATCGAATTTCCCGGCTTTTAATTTTGTGGCGACAGATGAAGAGAACAGAACTGAAGTTATGTTTGTTTAAAGATGAAGCCTCATCGAATATGAAATGCCGAAAAGTTCTACACGTCATATGGCATAGTAAAGCACTGAAGATGGACCAAAACCGATAAAGAGTGATCCTTTTCTATTTCTATTAGCGAAGGACACTGAAACATCAGTGAATATTAGGAAGGAATAAACCAAAACTGAAACAAAACAATTAGCTCTTCACAGAATCGAATCTGGTTGACGAAATTACGCCATTCGTCATCTTTCACTCTTATAAACAGACTGATTTTTTGTAGTGATAAGCGATCAACAACGAGCAAAGTTCCTTAGAAAATACTCGATGAAGAAAATGTTCATTTTTAAAGACGTTTTTTGGTGGCATGACGAAACGAACTATAAAACGCCTCAACAATACAGGGTTCAACTGATAAAACAGATTCACGGGTTGAACTTTATGTTGACATGGACACAAATCTTTCATATGATGTCAGTCTTATCAAAGATATCAAACTGAGAGCATAGCTATTCAATCCGTGTTATCTTCTTCGCATTTTAAATTACAGTTAAGGATCCATAAAATAGACAGCCCTACTTGTGTAGCCAGCCATACAACACCTCACTTTGAGCCGTAATTATAAACAGTTTTTTTTCATTCATCTTGATTTACTTTGGTCAGTGTTTACTCAAGTGTGTTTGAGTGAACACACAAATCGCACGATAAGTAAACACATAAGTTCATAATCACTCTATAACAATAATAATATTATTATTATTTTTACTATTAGTACTGATTTTTACAGAAAGGCGATCAGCCGTATTCACAAATGATATCGCAAAATCCTAACCGAATCGACGGTGTGATAAGTTGTGAATGAATATTTTGTGACAACAGCAATTTTATAAATACTTTCAAGAGTGCACTCCAAAAATATAAAAAGAAGCATAAAATATTCGAGGTGACCAAGAATATTGGTAATAATAATAATAATAATAATAATAATAGTGATGCACTATTCTGCATCACAATGACTTCTCAATATAACGCTGATTTATTACGTGCATTAATTCTTTAGCAATTCCACTAAAATTGTTATTTCAGTGAAAAATTTTACGAGTTTTCTCGTGAAGCAACTTTCTGAGGAGCAATAAAGAACAGCTAAGAGATCGGTCAACGTCGTCAAAAGTATTTCTTGCTCACTTCTCAGTTGGAACTAAAAGGAATGCCAGCAAATATCCACAGAACGAATGATAGTATGACGATGATGAAATAAGCGTCGGTGTGATTCATACAAGCAAAGAGATGAACAAACAAAATTCACGGTGGAATGTCGAACACGCGTAAGCGATCCATCAGCAAACTCATAAAGCACAAAGCAAACCGAACGTAACGGTTGATGCAAATGTGAGGAATTCTCTGTGATTCACAGCGTGTTCCATAAACGGATATTGTTTCGAGATGAGATTTTTTCGTTGTGCAATTGAGGAAAAACATCAAAATTGCTAACGGAAATGAGTGAAAATGATTGAAAAAAGTAAGTAGGAAAAATTAGAAATTGGAAGAAAATTCTCCAAAACAGCATTAAAGCATGAACTATGACTTGGGCGCTCATTTTTGGAAAATATTTTTTGAAAAAAAAACGAAATGTTACCAATCCAGAGAACTGGTGTAAAATTGTGTGCTCATTCAGAATCAATTATAAGACTTTTTGACGCTTAAAATGCGTCGGTAATACAAAGTACGAAATAAAAAAGAATACGTTATGAAATTGCAATGGGTGGGGAGATGATGTTGATAAGGGATAAATTGCATGACGTTTTTGAGGAGTGGTATTATTGCAATAAATGTTGATAGCATTATCGCCGATAACATTTAGGTGCGTTTGAACGTATGATGCCGAACAAGGGTGCGAGACAGCAATTTGAAATTTATCAACTCTCACTGATAACAGATCGAAATGATAAGTGAATTTTGAAAGGAACATATGAAAAGCCGTTTATCTGCAGTATCATCATCACAACATGGCACTTAACATTAACAGTGACGTATGCATTAATATCAGTGTCATTTGGTGCCTGAAGAAAACACAAACTAATAATCTGAAATTCTGATTTCTGTGAATGGGAACGACGGAACATTGATATCGCATGTGGAAGTATAAAGCTTTGTCGTGGCTAGCAAGAAATAATTTTGATAGAATATATAATAAAATGGTGATAGAATCGTGACATCGTTAGCATCGATAATACTGTGACAAACAAATGATATTTGCTAAATGGTTTGAGAAACTGCACCCATTCGTTAGTGATAAGTTGAAAATGCTTTCGCAAGAAGCGTTTGAAATTAATCTCATGCAATTCAAAATCGCCTGGAAGAATCAATACAGAACTCAAATCTAAAAATGGCATTTTTTGGTGAGAGTACAAAGAAATTCTTCAAAATAATGTATTCTTCTGATGTACTGTCATTACTGTCTAAAAAGCCATCTTGGAGTAAACAAATCGTTCGCGATTATCTTTTAAAAGAAAGCTTCTTTGATAACAGCCGTAAATAAAGGAAATAGTTTAAATCCAGAAAAACTGTCGAGTCCTTCGAAAAACATGGGGATTTGAAGAAACAGCAAAGTAAAGAATATTAACATGTTCAGAAAAGCCTCTGAATTATATAAATCTCGTTTCAAGTAAGGATCGATAGTGGAATGAAAGAATAAATGTAACTATTAGTCAAAACTCATTATACGTATCGAAAGCAATAATAATCCATCGATACTGGAATAAAAGAATAAAATAAAATGAGTAACTAAAAATTATTAGACCAAACCAACTCAGTCAGAACTCATTTCATTACAGCCATCATCAATCTCTCCCATACATGATGACAACTCTAAAAGCTAACATCAACATCATTAAAACTATCATTCAGCTGTAATATTTCAGATGGATGATTCATCCGTTCATCGTTCCAACCAATGCTATGCGCAATCACAGTTTATTCATCGCAACGATAAATTATTTTCGCTTCTCATCATCCCATCTTCACTAATGTGAACGAACCAACAAATATGCGTATAATCAATAATGATCGAATAGCCATAAAAAGACCAAGAACGATAAAATCGTGTACTATTTGCTGTGAGATGGATGTGAGAATGTTTAATGCGCTCATAGAGTGTTTTCATTTATCTTCCTTTGTCGCGGTTGATTTTATTTGAACTTATAGCAAGATGTCACTGGAAAGAGATTGCAGATAATAGTGGACATCAACGAAAATATTTATCTGCTCTTGTTTGTTTGTTATTACAGTAATGCAAACTCTGATCATCGAATTAACTTAATGTGAGCATTCAGAATGTAATAACAACTCTGAAAGCACACTTTTCATGTCCTTAAAGTGCTGTTGAAAATGAGACAAAGTTTAAGATGATGAAATTCAAAACGAAAATAATCGATGACGCTTATGTAAATGAGATGAACTCGCCCACGAATGGATATTTCAATGGAACGAAAAAATATAGCAAAAAAATAAGTGGTAATGACGACAAAATCACTGACGTTAGTGTGATGGCGAATAAAATGAAATAACAATGCCAGAAGAGGAAACTAACAAATTAAGGAAAAATGAATGAATATTCCAAAAAATAGCCTTTAAGCTCGATAAAACCGCCGTCTTCAGTAAAACTGAAACGGTTCGGAAATGAAACCAAACTGAGAAATGAAATTAATCGCTTAGCTAACCTCGGTCAACAAAGAATCGTTTCCATTGGCCATCTTCAGCTTAGCTTTGCTCCCCGTTCTGTCCTGTAAAACATGAATTAGAGGAGGAATGAACAACGAATAAAACGCGCTTATATTACAATAATAAAATGCATGACGTTCGATAAAATCAAGCAAATCATAGCTTTTATCGCATCGCACTTAACAAAGCACAACCGATGCACTTTGAAAGTTGCGAAATTGGTGAATATGCTGAGTGATGCAGTATAATTTACTATATAGACTAATTGCAGAAATGAAAATTCGGTCTTCTGAATGGAAATTACTTTCTAAGGGACTCCAATTTTTAGGGCTGCAGAAGTACATCGAAGGAATTACTCACAATCAGCTATATTGTTGAGCAAGCAGTCATAGTGACTAACATGAGATCATTTCATTATGTTACATAAAACGATGGTTGATGACTCTTATGAAAGCAATCAAAATTAATAGCCCTAATGTCGCCCTAAATTTGAACATTCTTGATCCGGAGAGTTACTGTTGTTTGGCACATGATACCTAAACCCTGTCGGCAAATCAAACAAGAAATCGCACTTCACATGAGTCCTTCTACAAACATAAAGCGTTTTTTGCATGCTATCATCCAAGTGAAAGTTTTTAATATGGTCTGCAATGGAAATAACTGAGGCAGTCCAACTACAACAACGCATTTTATCAATTCTAGGAAAGCATATAAATTTCAAAACATCTCTCTTAGTTGAACACATAATCTCAAATGAAATTTGTGCAGATTCGTTATAGATGATTGATTCACATTAAATACGAAGAAGCTGTGTAAAGACAGCTGAATATAATCTATAAAGATATTGTGCATAGGATATTCTCTTTTGCTGTCAGTCAGTTGTAGTTTCTCAAAATATTTTTTGATTTCGTAATCGCATCATTACTCCATTTCTTTCAATTCCGACGAGTTGCATTCAATTAACTTACTCGATTCTTCGGTGTTTCTGATATTATCACTGGCGATTCATCCGAACATATCTGCTGAATGGAGCCATCGTTAGTTGATGACTTTGTAAGTGAATAATTCTGAGTATTGTGTCGCTTCGGTCTTGATGTTAAATCTGAAAGAGAAATGTTTGCGAGTGAAAAGAATAGCATTCACTCGGATCATGAACGGTGTTGCAATGTTCACCGATAAAATGCATTATTCTCATCAAAAATCACCATAATATCGAACACCTTTTTTGATTTCCACAAATGATAATGATGTCTTTCACTAGAGAAACATATATATCATAGCACTAACCATCATGATAGCTTTGTTTCGGTGCAGTAAACGACCGCTCTATCTCACGATCTGTAGAAAATGATTTACTTTCTCTCAGCGGCATTTTCGTAGGCTTTTCAACGAGCACATCTTGAGATTGCGTTGACTGAATCGACTTTTCTGTTGGGAACGAACTGCTGTCAATGGTATGGCTGCTGATCATTCTCGATCTTCCGCCATCACCGTTTGGTATCATATCAAAACTTTCGGCAGCTTTAGTCGTTGAATATGTAACTGTTGATGGTGATGTAGTTAAAGTCACGGGTGTCACAGTTTCGGGAGTTATTGTGTCGTTTGTAGAGGAGGTACGTCGTGATCGAGGTGCCGGAGGTGGGATTCTGCGCTGAGGTCGGACAGGTATTAAGCATTGAGCTCCTTGTGTAGCACGAGGTCGATCAAGGTTGACCGGTTTTTCAAGTGAACATCTGAAGCAATCAAATATTTGTAACAGGCGATCGAGTAAATGAAAAAGAAAACAATGTTGAAAAGCACTTTCCGAAGTTAAAACCTTTTTAAATTATTTTCTAACTTCGAAAAGTGCTTTCAAAATCAGAAAATAGTCGATATCGGAATATCAACATGTTCAAAAAAGCACAATTTCGAAGGGATCCTGCTCATCAGCTTTGTCCTTAAACACATATTCCAGTATCATTAGATCAAGAATAATTTCAGTTTTTTAAAAGTATGCATTGTGTTCGAACGATCCTGTTCCATTACTCAAGTATCCTTAGCAATAAGTGAAAATAAGCGAAAGCAGGAAGTCTGACTTCTCTAGTTCAAGTAGCCCGTTAATAAATGAACCATGTGTTTGTGCTAAAAGTAGCTGAAAGATATCCTGAACGCGTAAATGATCACATCAACATACACATATCACGAAGAAAAGAGTTCTTTAACCAAAAACGTACCGAATGGGGGATGAGGAAGTATTTTTTGATCGTTCAGCGCTATCCGCTCTTCTTCGAGGCAGATTCGTTCTTGATGTAGAAGGCGCTCGCATTGATTGACGACCACGACGGTCACGACACAACGGAGAGCTTGACTCAGGTGTGGAACCAAACGATTTGGAAATATCTAAAATATGGAACGGCTTCCACCAGATTTGTAACTGTCATGATGTTTGCATAGAAAGTTGAAGTGAAATATGACTGACAACTAATAAAGTATATAATTCAAATGAGAGAAAGGCTGCCACAGAATTACCGTCAAAAACCTACACGATGAATTGAATGTGCCTTTGATTGGACGATCATCGTCGTACGAGTTATTTCGTGAATGCGGCTGAAATAAAATGCAATAAGGTTAAATGTACTTCTGCATTATTTTCAGCAATCGACTGAAACAATGAAATCTTTTGAATATCACCAAAGCCCCAAGCATTGACTGTCACTTAATAAGCAATCACGAGCCAAATTACACGAAGAAATGAGCACTCGTAATTGACACTTTCACTATTCATGGTTTACTTTGATTTTTAAACCATTAATATTAAAACTTGATTCGTTAATAGTACTTTGATTTTGTGTTTTTTACATTGCTCTGTTTGCGAAAATGTTTTAATAAATTAGCAATCGTATCAAAAAATCAAAAATCGTACTATCATGAAAGTGATAAAATAGGGAGATGAACAGCTATTCATCGGTAAGTGCAACGACTCATTCGATGCTCTTTCATAGAACCTATCAAATGAGCATTAACTCGATGTGTTATTGTATGTAAACAATAAGGAGAAAGTTATTCGCTGATAACAAAACGCCCAAAAATGTTTATTCGTTAAAAGAGCTGTTGTTTTGATCGCTATGAATAAAGACTGGTGAACAGGCAGCAATTTGTTGAAACGTTTTGGCAGAAAGCACTCAATTTTTGCAAACCTTATACAAATAACTTAAAGTCTGTTAGCGGTGATCAGGTGATGTTGTGACTACTGATTGTGAGAATTAACACTATTGTTTTAATACTGGTCTAAGAGGATTTCAAACTTTGAGTTCAGCTTTCGAAAAATCAAAAAATTGTTAACCGTTGAACGATTCAAGTCAGCTCCTCGCTCAGTTAACGCTCTCTTAGCTGAGTACGATCTGGAGCCACTACCCAATCGCTGAAAATCGTACTGCTTCTGCCGCTCGAGACTTTCAACCTGAAATTACAAGTCAATGGTGGCATCTATTAAAATTCACAAGAATGCAACAATGCAGTTTGTATACGAGTGCGCTCAGATGATAAACCCAAACAAATCTGCGATGAAACGGAGAAATGGCAAGTTTTCAATGAACACAAAACATCGAAATGCATATCAACTAAGATTATGATCACTAGCCTCCCTAAGGATCCTCGAGTTTTCTCGGTCATCCTCGCTCAGTATTGAATGCTCCAATGCCGCATTACTCTCACAGCTCTCCAGAACGTGCTTGTAGAGTTTTGCTTTTTTCAGCATTTCGGCTTCACGTTTCGCACGTTCGATCGACGCCAACAGAGCTGCTTCGGTGCGTTCGCGATCCTGAACAATTCATTTCAAATGCAATTCTCATCCTCCAACAAGTCAACAATCCACTTTTCGGCGGCCAACCTCTAGGTGCTTCAGTTTTTTCCTTTCCTCTTCACTTTCCCTCTCACGTTCCAACTCCTCCATTCGCCTTCTCTCTTGTTCTTTTATCATCGCCTCACGTTTCTCGTCCTCAATGCGTTGCGCCTCCAATCGTCTGCGTTCCGCTACTTGCTCATTGTAAATTTGCTTAAGAAAAATCATAAAAGTGGTTTATGACCATTTATAGTCACATCTCAACAGGTAGACTCTAAGCAATAAGATATAACTACTGCAGGACGGGGCAGTGCACCAGAAATAATTTCCCGATTTCCTCTATTACCCCTGGAGTCCTCAAATTACCCAAAAATGAGCAGTTCCCCCGATGGCGATCCCAGATCTACAGTGTTAAACTTCCTTCCCACCTCGGTTTTTTTAGCAGCGCGTATCCTTGAGTCGTCATCTGCGCTACGTCGACTCGACGAATTCAACGATGATAACGATTCACTTAGTGATTTACGCAGTGCGTCGTCCATTCCTATAATTTTACTCACCTATCCAATTAACATATTATTAATAATAACACCTCGTTACATGCAACTTTTTCTCCAATAACTGTGATTATCATTTTTTTCGTTCATCAACAATCGCTCATTCCAATGAAAATTCCCGTCCGTGAAAAAATACAGCTACAAAATGATTGCCTAATTGTTGAGCAGCCGGACACGTTTGAACTTCACTCGAATGTGGTGATCGCACTGAAGAAGCGTTCGTCGTCGGTATACCGGCCCTTAAACCGGATAGCGTTGATTGCATTCCAGTCCCAATTGGTGGTAAACTCATAGAAGTTGTGCTGTCTGAAAAACACGCTTTGGCGTTTCAGAAGGCAAAATCTTGGCATTAAGATATTAATAATTTCTACACTGAAATCATATAATTGTGTATAATTTCTCAAAAGTGAATGAACAAAGAAAGAAGAACTGAAGGAATGCAGAACACAGCGGTTGCGAATATGAGAGAGTGATGGAATTACACGATGATTATATTTGAATTCAGAGGGGATCTTTCATGATGCATCAACTGAATGAATACCGGCGATACTTTGAAATTCAATATGAAACGCTTCGAACTCAGTGAAGATGACAACCTTCATTACTCAAGAAACACAGAAATTGTTGATTATTGAAATTTTTGAGGAAACTTTCGATCGGTTTTGATTACGGCGACAGAATACTACAAACCGTTTGTGATGTTCTGCATGGTTTTCGCATTTTCATCAATACCACGAGCAACGGTACTGCCCCAATACGGCAAATGATTCGCCCAGTGCTCTGTATATGAGGACGGAGTCAGCACAGGTAACTCGTGATGCGTACCATCGGCACTTGTCTAAAAACGCTCCAAAAATGATAACTATATATCCATATTAAAACATTCCCATGTTCAAAGCAATGCAATGATGTCATTTGGAGAATCTCATTCTATGAAAAATACGAAATTCGTCAAGCACAAGCGAATTTTCAATAAGGGTTTGTAGAAATGAAACTAAGAGGTAAATCAGAGTTTCAGTAGCGGAGATGGGTTGAACTCGTTTCATTATAATGAACTGCGCCAGCCTGGAACACAAAGAACAGTTGTCAAAACGGAAACCAAAACAAATTAAAGCATTTACCGTTGGTGCTATATTGAGCGTCATAGGTGATATCATGCGTACAGGATACGCATATGGAATGCCAGCAGCGAGGCTTGATGGAGACTGAAACATGAACATGGAAGATGACAGCACTGGACGATAATAAGGGAAATAGACGAACTTTGAAGTTGTCATTGAAATGTTGTGAGCATAGATCAACCGTGTCCAAATCACTTAAGATCACACAAATATGATAGTTCAAATAGGGTGAAATTCAGTCTTAAGGTCAGATTCATTTGAGAGTTCACACTGAGCCTGAACTCTTCAAATTCCTAACAAAACTTATGCATATAAAGTTCTCCTCAAACGTTCACCTGTATTAACTCAACTGGAACGGGCACAGCCTGACCGTTCGCGTTTGGTGCATAAACGAACTGCACTGGAATAGGACAATTGCTGGATGGCGTAGGCAACGATGCAATATACGACGTGGTACGAGCCCCTACTGGAGGCAGACTGTGCTGCTGTCGGGCGCTTACTGATTCAACAATCATCTGAAACCGTACTGGAATTACCGACGGCGATTGATGGTAATTATATCAGTCTAATAAACGATGTTGATAAACTAGGAATATTCATCAAAAATCGTATCACCAAGCTTCAGAAGAGAAACTCAGTCTCACAAGCTTACATATACACTACGTTCACATGAACCTGTTTCAAACATATGCAAATCTTATCAACTTTTAGAAGTAATTCTATGAATGGTTATTCAATTTCATAGGTTGACGAGCACGATATAATTCCATGAACAAACACAAAATGCTTTGAACAAAATCAAGACAACTATGATTAAGTAAATGATAAACAGTATGAATGGTCAAATAAATAACGAATCAAGAGTGTATGATACAATCGTTTGAATTGTACTTTTTATCGATAAGATGTAATCAAGATTGGTGAGAATATCAACGGACGAACTTATTCCTACGCGCAGAAATGTAGAGTTGATCGCGTTTCCTCTAAAGAAATATTTCGGACGAGGAAAGAAGCTCACAAAATAAGGGTATTTAACTGAAGTATGAAGGGTCAAAATTGACAAGAACCATTAGTCTTTAAGAAGCAATCTCGATGATGCTCTTACGATACCAATTAATTGATCATTTCTTACAATTTAGTGCACTTCTTACGTCTTCTTTAATACCGAAGCGTAAAGAGTGAAAAAATGTTCGATTCGAACATCTCTAACAAAGCAGCATCTTATCGGAAAAACGACGGAAAAACGGAAACCTGAGCAGGTTGCGTTAGAATCACAGATGGATGCGCGCTGCTTGTAGAGGCGACTGAGAACGGGCAGGGGATCCGTTGTGAAGTTGGACCTCTTATAACGCCTTCTGAGTCCTGAAATAATGATCTCTCAATAACAGTAATCACTGAAAAACACTTCATCGGGACAACTTATCAATGCACTCGAAATATTCAGTATCTAGATTCTCTTCATTTCTCTTATAAGAGAACGATAATCCGAGTATGAACCGTCATCGATCATGAACAACCTGGTCATTCAACGGAACCTGCATATTCCAGCATACTTTCCAAATTTTTGCTCGACCGAATTCATATATTCTATCTTCGCAATATTGTAATAATTCTGAGTCTTAGAACTTCGATAGACGGTCATCGTTAGAAATGGAAATAATTTCTTTTTTTGCGAGTGTTAATCTGATAGAATTGAAGATGAAATGCATGAAAAGTGCATCGTTTGATTATGTGTTTCCTTTCTTACGTTCTAATCAACTAGATGGAAGATGAAAAGGAAAGCGAGAAGGAAAGAACGATATTTTCACAATACGATTTCGCATCTTATTTGGTCACTAGGATACTTCGAAGCAACTGAAACGTTTTGATCATAATCGCCAAACAGGAAACTGTTCATCGCACTTTTACGTGTTCATACGAAATTGCTTAGAATCACCTCATAAATCTCTTGTTTTCCCATATTCTGCTATTCACAAAAAAATCTCATTATCTGAATTACACTTTAATCAAGCAATTTAAAATACGGTTCATTTAATGTATTTATTGAAACATTCACCGAAGAATAACTTTAAAAAATCGCAAACTTTCATGAATCTTAATTCCAATGAATGCAATAACCAAACAAATTTAGTTCATTCAAACATTTTTCTAAGTACACTCGATATTGTTCTCCCTTTTTACCGGTCAGTATCACTAGAACATTTGATAGTTTCACGAATAAAGTTATAAATATGAATAGATGTCAAATAAGTATATATTATCGATGGCACATTAACATTAAGACATTTTGACAAGGTGCGTTAAATTGATAACATTGCAATTGAATATTTACATTGATAATGACCCAAATTGCACGATAGCTCGTCAATAATCTCCGAATTCAACAATGTGTTCAGCAGTACAACTATCTAATCATATAAATACCAATGAGAATTTATCAGAGTCACGAACGAAGAGATAATTATAGATCATTTAAGGTGCCATCGGCACTTATGAAGATTCGGTCTCGAAAACATTATAGCACGAATTGCTTGCATAACGTGCGATTTAAGGATAAAATCCATTAGAAGAAGGTATTTGATGATAATGAAACAATTAATTCTTCTTAGAAATCATTCAGCAATATGGGAGAGTAGCCCGAACCTCTGTGCTCGCCAAATCAATAATCTAAGTTAGAATTTCAAGAAGATAGATGATTCCCAACGCTATTATAGTTAGCTGCGCGGAAAGAAGGATGCCATCGAAGGAAGAATGTGATATTCGTGATAACAGAGAGGCATAAACTCGCAACTGAGTTGGATTTGAAGACAATTTGAGTAAATGAGAAACAAGTAATGAACGAAGCTTGTGGCTAAAGATAAAGAATGAATTGAATTTCATTAAGTTCATTGACTGTCAGCTCAGCTTCGCAGTGAATAATATCACTAGATTTTACTCGTTTCATTTTGAACCTATGGCGAGCGATACGTAGAAATATAACGGTGTGATAATGGAGAAATAATGACAATAGAAAGCGTAATAACAACAACAATAATAATAGTAATAATCAAAATGCTGGTTACAGACAGCGAAAAGCTTATCGAATAAATATCAAAACAATCAAAGTAATGAATTATTTATCCCCTCCACTACGAAAAATAAAATTGAGCCAAAAGCGCACCTAATGAACGCACAGATGTTTCAGCTATCAACTCACCCGTCCTCAAGACCATTTGATCATTTAATTGGATTTGAGTCACAAAACTAATTGCTTTCAAAGATCCGAACAAAACGACAGAATAAATATTGCGTTCAAGGAAAACATGAGAACGTGAATCGAGCAGATGCAAACAGATATGAGGCAGATTAACGACCGTTTCACGCTCGATAGCTTCAGCGATATTCAAGGATCATTTGACTGCTATCGTCAGTTCGATTTCCGTTCACGATGAAAAGTTTTGCTTGGAATGTGAGGAATGTTAATTGTTTGATGAGACGCTGAAAATGTCGTAGAAAACATAAATAGAAATGGAATTGAAAAAATATAAATGAAAGTGAAACAGAGCCATAAAAATGAATAGATGAATCTTTTGGTCAGATTCAAAAAAGTAATGAAGATCGACAAAAACGCTCATTTCCACAGTTACATAGCCACAATGTCATCAATAAAGAAATATTCAATACTCTGTTGTCAAGGACATTCATCAGTAATTTAATAAATGATGTATGGATGAATATATGACAAGATAAAGAGCTGTCGGTGGGTTGGCTGAAGCAATAAAGATTACTGATAAGAAGTATGTCAATAGAACAAGATAAATTTAAAATGGTAATCAATCACATCAATCGCTTGAGTTTCACCTTAGAGTATAATATCTTCTATAACATCCAGTACTTCTTTTTCAAGAAGATACTGGAGAAGTAATTGTGAAGTTCAGATCATGATCTGTTATGATGAAATGTGGAATGCATTTGAAAAATTTGATACAACAACAAAAATTGCAATAGAATTGCCTCAGGAAGTCTCCTGATAGCAGATCCTTCTGGAACGACAGCGGAAAGGATATGTCTGCTATAATCATGATTTGAGTGTTCCGTTATACTGTCGATTAGGATTGGAATAGAAATCCTTGAAATACGTCCATCAGTTTCGAATTAATTTCATGTTCGCTGATCACATAACATAATTTGATCACATCCATTGAGGAGCAATATCTATTGTGCAAGCAAAGAGGTAAATATACTCTCACAGATGCAAATTCACATCCTGCTGCAACGATAAGAATATGAACGATTTAAGCAAGACACTATGATGAGATTGATTTCAAAAACAAGCGAATTATCGCATTTTAAAAATTCAAGACGAGGAAGAGACAAAAAAACCTTAAGAATAGATCATCTATTTGAATATTCAATTGATTTTATAATTGTGCAATAATTTTTCATTGT
Source organism: Anisakis pegreffii (assembly GCA_035041965.1). Classification (NCBI taxonomy): domain Eukaryota; kingdom Metazoa; phylum Nematoda; class Chromadorea; order Rhabditida; family Anisakidae; genus Anisakis; species Anisakis pegreffii. The sequence goes on along the minus strand of JAPYMA010000792.1, from coordinate 134,193 downwards.
ATTATATGAGAGAAGGGAGGGACAAACTGGTTTTGCAACTGAGTCCTCTAAATACCATCGCGACGGGTCGATTTATCACATCACACCAAACATATCATGCAAAATGAACAAAAATAAACCCTTCATTCAATCAGAATATATCAGCTGAAAGTATAACGTATAAGATTAGAGCATATTCAGTGAAAAAGAAATCACGTTTTTTTTTGGAGCAACAACAACAGTAATAACCTAGAGCAGCGTCTCTCTGCCCAACAAAACCCAATAAAAACGTCCTCTGCAAATCAAACCAATCATCCTTCTCATGGAACTGATTTTATAGTCAACAAAAAAATGAATGCTCACATGAAAAACTAGGCAAATGAGACAATTTGGAGCACAGCAGATGGATATATGAGCGGATGTTGTTGCCTTTCATTGAAATTAATGGTTCGTGTGCAGGAAAATTTTGAAATTTATTATTGCTGTTATCAGCTCTGCTAACATTATTTCATCATCATCATTGTTATTGCTATTGTTCAATGTTTAAGGATCGTTCAAAATAGCGGTTCAAAACTGACTGAATGAATTGACTATTCAAAATCTGGAAGCCAGAAAAGGCATGCGATTTGACCTACTGAAAAGATTTGAAAAGATGGAAAGTTACTGGCATCTTGGTGGCCAGAGCAATACGATGCGGTAGAATCGGTTATTCGTTAGTGCAAATAGGATGGAATGAGAAGAGACGATGATCAGTAAAACACAAATAAACAAACAAAATAGTAATCTTGTCGTAGCAAGTACTATTCAATGAATAGGAGAATATACGCACAACTGTTATCATTAAGAAAAATAATCTTAATCTTTTACAATCGTTGGTACGAAATATTAATCTCACGAACTTTCTGCTGTACACATGAAAACATTTATGTAGCGAGAACAATTTTTTAACGCATCACTAAACTGGAGTAATGAATTTTACAGTCACTTGCAAAGGAATTGTAGTAGTAGCAGTGGACAAATACGAACGTAAAACTTTGCGTTAATGCGCAAATTCTGACTGAATGATGTGTCGTAACAAGTTTTTCAGAAAGCATCCTTTGGTAAACGGATTATAACTGAGCATCGGAATGTTTCAGTGTTATAAGTAACCAGTCACTTACTAGTCCGCACATCAATCTACGAACAGCTACTCTTTATTATACTTTTAAAATCAATTTACACCTGCTGGCTAAACGAGCAATACGATGATATACAGTTAGTTGCCTACTTATAAAGCACTCATAACATTGCTTTTTACCGCAACAAATTCAAAATGATCACCATTTGCGTAACAATAGTTTTGGATTCCCAGAAGATATTCATTCTCAAGTGCGAAAAACTGATGCATTCTTAAGTATGAGTACAAAAATTGATGCATTCAAGAGTACATCTTCAAGTACGTCCAAAGTTTCCTCATGCCTGAACCACGAAGTATAACTGCAGAACACACTCATCAAGACGCAAAACGCATAGTATCTCATTCTAACTGAACTGGAGTTTCCGAAAGCAAATTGAATAAACATAATTAATCAACTGTAGATGTCAGTGTAAGTGAATGTATAATTGTTCGAATAATGAACATCAACCCCGCTATTAATGAACTGTAAATATTATATCAAGAAGCAATAGCAAGTAACATACTATTGTATAGAATTGTTAAATCGTCATATGAAACACAAAACATAGACTGGGCGATTTCTATTCAGATTGGGATCCCAATTTCAGAACTTAATATTATACGTATATATCCATGAGTTTAGGATTCATTTATCCATACATAAATAGCAATAACAGAGAATAGAAATTCATTCATCGTCACATGCACTGAATATCTATTGAATGTGAATGACTACTCATCGAAATGAGTGCCAATTAGCGATCAATAATAGATGAAGTTAGCTCATTGAAATGCGCGAATTACTCTTATTAGAGGACAAATGGATTGCAGATTCGAGTCAGATATGCTTCATATGAGTGCTGGATAAAGCAAACCTCTTTTGGTGGGTGATTAGTGTCGGATCCACTCGAACGGCCACTATCTTCATTGGAATGACGCGACGGAGAGCGTCTATCCTAAATTCAACCATCTTAAACGATAATCTAATCAAATGAATTTTTTTCTAACCTAATAGATTTCTAGGCATATACGAATGAAAGCTCAGTGTTCAATTCATAGTTTATGGCAAGAAGAGCACGCAACAATCGCTACAAAATTCTGTAAATTCGAACGAGAATCTTCATAATTACCAACGATCTTCGCATTTCGCGGCGAAGTTACAATGGTAGAGAATTCTCGCAATCAGCGATATTCAAAAGGTGAACTGCTACACGAAACGAAAGTTGTATGAAGAGACTGCGTAATGCTCGTACAGAGTACAAAAATTACAGTGCTCAATGTGAGAAAACTAATATAAATAATATAAATGCGCAAAATAAATGTGCATCGCTTCCTTTCTTCTTTTCCGGCACAGAAGCATATTGTTTTTTTTCTCACATAATAAAATTCGGACATAAAATATATTTCCACTATAATAAAGTTATGGAGTGGAATGAAAACGAAACGGATCATCGTTTGACGGTCATAGAAAATGGAATATGGGAACGTTGAACAGTTTGGTTGGAATTGCTGAATCATATCCTTAAGATGCGAAAAGAAATCGCACTGAAGTGGACGGTGGCTGGAAACGAATGCATGCATCTGGTCGACAGTGAAAATGCTTTGATTGATATTCATTTCGAACACAGCATAAATTCATTGTGCTATTCATGAAGTATTCGAGTGACACAGTGAGAAATACAACTTGAATTATTTTGAGAAACGAATCAGCATTACAAGAAGACACTTTCATCGTGGAACGAAAAATGAATCGGTGCCTACCGTTTTCATTGCTGCAGCATCAGAAGTTTGTGGACTGAACGCTTCATATTTCCTATTCGGTGCGCCTCCACCTGGTGATCCGAACGGAAACCACGATTCGCAAGTAGCTGGAAATAATTTGATTGATGCAGCACTAAATGATCGTCTAAAGCAGCTGATATGATCGTCAAATGATCCCAAAACTAATCACTAGTAGAATCAACAACATTTTTGCAATATCATTTGATAGGAAACTTATATCGATATATATTCTGCTGCAAAATTCATTTTGAAAATACATCATCGCTTTGAATGACTCTCGACATTGCGTGAATCCAACCACTTATGAATAGACTGGAAGCAAACATGAGAGCCTAATGTCACTGAATATGCCAGCTCTTCAAAAGATTCAACTGATCACAATAAGACCAATGCAAACGTTCCCCTTTACATTGTATAAATGCTATCCACCTGCTGTATCCGCTCCCATATTAGTTCAGCTCGTTGCTGTATCAATCAACACTTCGCTGATAAGCGATATGTGGAATCCCCAACACTAGATTGTCCATACATATGATGCAGTTTCGAAAACACAAAAATAATGCTATGCAGTTTTCTGCTATACATTGTGAAACTGAATATCAATTCTACCATTTCAAATGGATAGCTGTTGGCAATGTAATATACAAAAAAGCATTGCAAATGAATCGTGATGCATTCGTCATTAGTTGGAGTAACGCAATATTCGAATTTTCAATATTCATAAGAAGATTTATGATATGTATTGATGTGCATACGTAATGATAAAACCGAGGCTCTTTCATGAATCAGTCAGTCTTCATAATGGCGATAAGACATCAAACATTATCGTCATTTAAAAATAATATTCACAAATGAATACTGCAAATGAAACTTAAGAAATGATCTGAATTGTTATGAATACGATCGGCTCCTTATTGCCCTTTGAATGTTAATACAAATCGTAAATAAAACTACGTCAGAAAAATCTCAATTGTGAGTTGTATTTTTTTGTTGCTCTTCTTCAATCAGTTACATGCAACGGATCATACCGCAAAAGCACGTCTTCATTAGTCATTTACGATTTCAATTTTGCCAATCACTCACAATTTCAATTTCTTACCGTTCCAATGATGACAAGCCAGAAAGTCACGCTTCCTCTATTTCTCAGAAATCATAAATAATGAATAACTGTTCATAAAAAAGACTGTGAGTAGAGATTACGTGTTTACAGCGAAAGTCTATTCTTAGCATCATTTCTGAAAAGTGTGAAGAAGAATGTAAAATGAATACAGGAATCAACTATCAATATATTCTTAAAACCTAAAAAAATACAGTGAAGATGATCGTTCTATCGGATTTAGGAATTTAAGAATGCTCTATTAAGAAAATGTTTACAGTATGATTCCATCATGGATTGTCAGCTTTCACCATCCATTCAACAAACACACAGTTCGCACTAAGTACAACAGAGAGCTGAATATAACTGATTCGTGAAAATTATCAATTGTGAAATTAATCAGCAATTAATCAACTATCAATATACCCTTAAAACCGAAAAAAAATCTCTTCGATCTAAAGTAAGCAGGATATGCAACACTCAAACACCTCTCGTTCGTCATCGAATTCTTGCCTGTAAACGTTTACTCATGTTCTCTTTCGCCCTACAAAAGAGGAAATTCTGTGTTCATTAATGAAACATGTGACCAGCAGGTACTGTCAGATAATGATATCTTTCGTGTTTTCCAAACTCTCATGAATATCCTCTTTAACAATGCCATCCACCTTCTTCGTTTTGTATCAATGATGGATTGCAAAGAAGTTATAAAATTGCGGCTGTTTTTGCTCTCAAATTAAGAGTTTAATTCGATTATACTGCGCTGCATTTAAGAATGTGCATCAGTAGCGATAAAATTGAATATCTTCTGCTCAATTGATCACACTCAAATGGCATCCAATTCCACTACTCTATTGTATTTCATACAGTACATCTGTAGTATTTCATATTTCGATTAGATTTGATAAAGTATAACAGACCTCGTTAACAGGTCCGGTTGTTACAAGAAAGAGAGCGTTTTAAAAAATGCCCTGCTGATTAGGTTCACGAATGTGTCACTCAATTTCACTTACAAATGAATTTCTCCAACAATACATCAAAATGTTGTGCCGCTCAAGAATTCAGCAGACATTGTCCAGCTACAATTAATTTCATCCACCTGAACCGGTCAAATACACGAACAAATCGCTGAATTGATATGAACAAAAATGAAACAAATCCGAAAACCAACCTTTTTCTTTTGCCCATTGTTCCTGTTTCTTTTTCAACAGCGATCCATCTCTGAGACTCTGATTAGAATTCATATTACTCTGCTGCTGCTGATGATGACCAAAACCAGTTGTATTAATAGTTGAAGAAGATGCAGCATATGCTGTTGTCATTACTTTTATTTCTTTTATAGCCCTCCTTCTTCTTCCGATAAAATCATTGAATTTATTATAGTCCTCTCCGTTGATTTCAATAATATCATATAATATTCAATTGAGTTCACTCACAGAATAACCAACCACCTTCCTCAAAATAACAACGACGAATAAAATGACCCACGAATAAATAGGGATATCGGATATATACACTCAAACTGAGTGACTGATATCAGATGAACTGAAAGCAAATTGAAATGAAAATTTGCATTCGTAAATTTCATTCCTGAAGATTTCATCCTCAACGAATTTGCGCAATAACATTAAAACAACGCGTTTGATATTGATTCTAGCTTTATATGATGATAACAGCATGACATAAAGTCGTGCTCATGAAGATATCGTGACATAGATAATTATTGATTATCAGAAGTTGAAGACTTCGTTTGCTACACTGGAATGGAATGCTGAACATAATGAATAAAGCAGATTTTCTTTTTTTTAAAATTTTCAAAGACACTCAATGAATATAACGGACAGTCGTCATATGCTTGCAATTATTAATTGTAATTGTTGATTTAATAAACTGCAAACGAGTTGTTAACCGAGAGGAATCTAATAAATTCACGAGCGATTTCCACAATTCCAGATGTGAGCGATGAGTACGTACACTTGCAGCTGATGCTACCTACCACATAAAACATCGAATTATCAAACGTTGCTAATAAATCTGAAGGCGAGCTGAATAATTCACAAAAAACCAGCCCAAACGCTGCTACACAACTCAGAACATACACACCCAATTCATAAAATTTCTGAACGACAGTTTCGTTTACTCATAATGGCGAACACAAAAATACCGATGAAATGGTGCAAAATCATGAACGAAACTTCAAATGGACCGTTCACAATCATTGTTTAAGTAAACACATTCAATCACTCAGTTCACAATTTGTATGCAAACATTTTCGTGAAGCAAATGATTTTACTCTTAGCACAGATTTTACTCTTAGCACAGAGCAAATGATTTTACTCTCAGGAGTGCAACACTATCGAGTTGGTAATTCAAGATGGATTCACATTTTCTCAAGAAACGAATTCAAAACAAACATTCCTTAAGATATCGCTCAATTGTTCACAGTAACCATAGCATCTTGTGGATTTTCTTGAAAATACGATGGGAATTCTTTCTAATTGCTTCCAAAAAATACACTGAAAGACACTTCCACTGTGCATTCAGTTTAAAACTGAAAAAAAATTCATTAGATGTGACGGTGGCGATTTTGAATCGCGTTTAGTCGTTTTAAACGGTCATATCATTTTGCTGACAAGTGCTCGAAGTTATGAATAATGAGTAGTAATTCATCAGAGAATATGTGAGGTAATTCATTCGAAATGTTACAATAATGACAAGATGGCAAAATGCAATCTGGAACGATCTGAAGAGAAATTAATGAATTCGGAGTGTGCGTACAACTATTGTTACACACAAACACATTCACTGTGCGATTCTTCAATTCGTTGTGAAAATTTGTAAAGTGTGTGATGATCCAAATTACATTGCAGTCTTCATGATATCGTCAAGAACTGATTATTTGTCATACAACTTTAATTTTGTTCATTTCGAAATTATGCAAAAATTTTCAAAGCTAAATTGGATAAATCGATGCAGAAATCGGCAACCATAATAAATACACAGCCTCATATGTTTGCTCTTCTCCTATCTTGATCAACTCCTTTCATTCTGCTATCAAAGTTTAGCTGACAATGAACAATTGCTCAAAAGAATTTATTTTGAAACATCACTGAAATGTTAAGCATTTTTAAGGAGAATTCCGAAAATGCAATGGAATATTTTCAAAAAATTTCACTACGTTCTCGAAAACAACAACAATGAGAGTTGCAGAGAGACTGCACGGAGCATTTCATATGTGTATATTTACTTTCCTTAAACGCATTCATTTCAATCCCACTTTTGAAAAGCACTCCGCAAACATTGCGTTTTATACTGAATCACTGCAATCAGCTATAAATACAACAACAATACTATAATAATTTTATTAACAATAATAATAGCATAGGCATAGTAAAGTGGGGGGGGAAGTTTAAGGGCACAATCCCCCATCCCGCCTTGAACTTGGAAGAATAGGGGAAAAGGGAAGGGGGAACAGAATGGCGAAGAGAATGGAAGGGAGAAAGAATGAGGAGAGGGAGAAGCAAAAGAAATACAACCATAGAAAGAAAGCTCAACCCAAAATTCAGCTTCTATTTGAGACCAAACCATTTTGGACCCCCTCCCCCTCGAGAAAAATCATCGTCACGTCATTTAATAGTAACAATAATAATGAGCCACCAAGCACTCATCGCACCGCAAATCTACGAACATTTGAAAATAAGCAAATATATGCAAATATAATACTTAAACAAGAATGAACACTTACAGCAATTGTTCAGTTGACCATTACTAGGCATGGCATTGCCACATTTTGATTACTTTACTCTTTTTACTTATTTATTGATCAATAAATAAACAAGTAGAATGATTCATTTACACAAACTACGCACACATCTGTCTGCAGTAACCTTGTATCTATATTTTTTACGAGAAATTGTGGATTTGATTTGGAAATTTCTAATTCAGATTTAATGTTAAGATGAGTCAACTGACTGCCTGCAGCCATAAAATGCTCAGGTCTATGCCAACGATTTACGACGACGAAAACTGTGATATGAGTGGTGAATCTAATTCAATCAAGTTTTGACTGGAAAAACATTCGGATCCCTCCACCCTGAAAATTTAAACAAACGAAGAAAGATTCTGAAGACGAATGCATCTGGAGGTCAAGAGTTCAACGATAAACTATTTTCATGTAAATGGAAGCAGCAGAACCCGAGAAACCTAGATGTGCAATAAATTTCAGTAGGATCTGACAATTATCGTTGATTTCAATTGCCTCCAATAAATCTGTTCAACTGTTTCATTAATGGCGTCAAGAAAATTTGAGTACGAATTTTTTTTCTTGATGTGAAATTTTTTCGATGCATTTCGTTCTAGTGCATGCAACATCGAACAAATACATTCTACCAGAATAGCACGAAGGCGGTTGCTGATTAGCAAAGCAGAGGGGGGTATGGTACCTCGAAAAGATGCTTCGATTTTTTTTTTGCAAATATTAAATGTTGGGGACAGTTGTAAGTTCAACAATGAGGAAATTTCACGAAACAGGAATGCAAACAAAACATTTGGAATGACTGAAAAGATGCCGATAGTATAATACAATACAATAGAATACAGGCAATAATAATAATAATAATAACGAATATTGAACAGAAAAAGAAACGGATCAATGCGAGATGAATGAATGAATGCACATGAGCGACGTTTCTAATAGCCCATCAATAACATCGCTGAAAGCAAATTAATGGCACTTATGGTCAAGGTCAACCGTGAAACACTATGATTATCTGAAACTATTCGAAGGAGAATCTCGTTCGAGTGAAATTCAATGAAGCGATGAAATAGGAGAAGTGACGATGGAACAGTTAGGCAAAATCACAAGAAAAAGATTTAAATCGAATTGTTCGTTGATCATGAGCTGTTTACCAGCTGATAATTCAGTAATTCCGTTCAAACAATCTGTTCACTGATTTTCGCTTATGAATACGAATGAAACAGAAAGATGTTCAGTGCTCAACAAAACTTCTAATATATGAAATTCATTGTCAATTGAGCAGTGATTGAAGTTCGAATAACTCGTTGATGAACTGATGAACATTCACAAATCATGCAATCAATTGCAAGTAAACGGTGGAAACATCGTATCCAAACGAAAATGGATTCATTAAATGTAATATCTGAGGAGTATAAAGGGGATATATTGATTCGGAACAAACAATCTGAATGATTGACTGTTGATAGTGTAAGCTGACATTTCAGTGATAGTTCAAATCAATGCAATTGCACGTTATATGAATGCGGAGCTTGACGCATTTTAATAAGTGACGCATTTTAATGAGATACACACACAGATGATGCTTTACCCGAATGGCGTGTTCAGTTGGGTGTATTTGATATTTGTTGGCACATCAACAGAAGAATAAATGTGAAGTGCATACGAATTCGTTATTAGCTAAAGCTGAATCAATGCAGTCGATTGGTTTTGATGAAGCAAACAAAATACATAAGCGCTGAGAAAAAATTCCAGTCTGGGAACATCACCTCTTTTCATTCGGCGCTAGCTACTAATGATTTGATTTCTAGGGGAAAGTGCCTCGAACATATTCAAAAAATTTTTATCATAGGATTTCATTCACAATCAGATTCTAAGTAAAGCAAGTTCCCGATTTAATTTTTGTAATTGTTCTTATTCTCATTATACAGTTTGATATTACTAATGATTTGATTTCTACGGGAAAGTGCTTCGAAGTTATTCGAAATCATTTGTTTCGTAGGATTTCATTCATAATCAGTTTCTAATAAATGCAATTTCTCGATTGAATTGTGGTAATTGTTCTTATTCTCATTATGCTCTTTGACATTAGGAATATGAAGGTTTGAATTCCCTTAAAATGCCACACAGCAGCAAATAGGAAAAGACATCGCGAAAACGAGAATCGTGTAGCTAACAGAATATTCAGCAATTAATAACTCGTGTCACTGCAAAGAACATCTAAAGTACAACAACGGTTTGAAGTGATTGATCACAAGGATAAATTGGTTGCTAGAAGCGGGATTGCATATTGTATCTTGAGAATGGAATCTAATCTCTTAAAAAGCGGCGATAATATTTAAAATATTTAATACTTAAAGATAACATTTAAGGCAGCGATAATATTTTAACATTTAAAACCCCAAAAGTGACTGAGCGAATCGTTGCGTAAAATCAAAAATCCATTTGGATCTTTCCGAAGAGATAACGCAGCGAATATGCTAAAACGTAAACGCTAACTGATTTCATCGATATGGTGAAACGTGAGAAAACAAAAAAAGTGCATAAATTAAGACGTCAAATAAAGGAACGAGTATAGATAAACAAATGCATTAAATCGTTGTTCTCCGCATGCAAATATGCATTGCAAATTCAGATTCGAATCTTCATTCGTAAGCAAATAGTGAATCAAATTGTTCACTCTTATCAGCGATATTCTTCGAGAAGTTGAGCAGAATGAAAGTACGATAGAATATAAGGCTTAGGTCGTCATCACAATCGCAAATTTTCTCCTCTTCATGAAGAAGTGTCAGAGTCAGTCAACAATACGCTTGCTTATCAGTAAAAACCATCGACTTAAGGAAATGAAACGATTCAACAGATTCCAAAAGAAAAGAAAGCAAATGAAGAAAATGCACAAATCATATCGGAATCACCGATCATTTGAGAAAATTTAATGATCGGATTATCCATCGCAGTCCCTTGATTGTCATTTAATAACACTGAGAAGGGTGCAGTTTTTTGCTGGATCAAAGACGCATAACGGGTCGAAACAACCGAACAGTTATGAAAATCCAAATAATAATGTGAAATGCAGAAAACCCTTTTCAACATGATTGTGCAGATTTCTATCAAATATCCCGTTGGATTTGATGAAGTGCACTAATTTGAATTTTGAGACTAAAAGCCTTACCAAGTCAATTATTCCCTGAACGATCCGATTCGAATGTCACCGAAAAGAATGCTTGTTGAATCCATAAACGGAAACCTTCCAATAAAATTTCGAAGCACTCGTAGTAAATCAAAAAACAAGAGTCTTCAATGTATCGAAACAACATTAGAAATAACATTCCAAACATTGTCACATCGATTATGTGTATGGAAATCAATAGATAAAATTATATCCAAAATTACTGATAACACACTGATAAGTCGAATGGTTCAATTAACATGACTTTTCCCGCCCAATATAATGGGTTTCCTAAAGCTCAAATGGAAGTCGTTCGTTAACAAAAAGGAACTATTTCAAAGAAGAAATGAACCCCAATTTCAAAAGTATCAGTTGCTAATGATGATAGCAGTGACAGAAATGCTCTGAAAGAAAGGCTTCAGTCAGAGCGCAAGCCATGAATAGCACTGAAATAAACGAGTTATCAAGCATGTGATAAAAGTCAACAAGATGTTTGTTTACGCATTGTTGCACACGAGAATTTTTAGTGTTTTGATATGAGCGAAAAAATGAGACTGCACAGAACTTGATAAGAACGGGTACATTCATTATAAGGTGCATTATAACGCACACTGAATCATCCTTCATTCACCCTAATATCACTTCTGAAGCCAATTTCTACATGAATAACTTGTTTTCTATTTATGAATTACTACCGTGATCGTCATAGAAGAAAATCGTCTACCCGTAGATAAAAATTTTAATAAGCCTGTAATGGCAACATTCAAAACTAATAAACGTAAATAAGAATCCATGAATCTGGGTTTCCCTTAGCCATCAGTAATGTTAACCTAACAATATAACTATCCTTAGAACACGACAACTGTCGTCTAGAGTGCATCCTAAGTTGCTACTGAAATGTTCGTGCCACAAACGAGGATAGCAGAAAAATTTCGAAGTAGACAGGGCTTTTGGGAATTTAGACGAGTCTCAAGCTGCAGATTTCGCGTATTGAGCCAGACCGGGAAGGGTTTCGCAGCTTCGATCGTTATTTATTCGCATTTATTTCTTGATCGCAACAACAAACCAATTTTAATAGTGCCGTACTATTGCTGTCGTTATGACAACCATAAAGCACGCAGGATGTGCTTTGCACCTCTCTATCTACAACAGCAAAATAGAGAATATTGGCTGAAGTCGAATTCTTTTCGCAAAATGATATGAAATGACCATTGATCAGCACTGATTGCAACAAAATTCGATGAATATGAAATGGTTATCAACAGACGAATGAATGAAGCACAAACACGCACACATCAATGTACCACGGCATCGTTATCAATTAAGAGAATGAATGCCTATTGTTAAATCATTCCAACAATCTAATCAACAAAGAATACACTCGTCGTTTATCTAATTCTCTGCAAAAGAATTGTTCAAAAAACCTCAAAGAAGGGAAAAAGGCGTCATTTGGATCGACCCACGATCGCGTGTCACTCCCTCATTACTTTTCCTCCCTCGCACACCCAATTTTCACCTCATCTTTCCATCATTTCCTCACCGATCTCCCTCTAACCCAACAAAGGCGCGCACTCTTTGTTAGGATATCTTTCTCAGAGGGAACGCAATCCTAGCTGCTTATTGAGGCCATAAAGAAACGTTGAAATCGCAGTTGAACCAGAAGGTAAACAAGACGATTTAGTGGGCCATTGAATTCGAGCACAACTGATCATCGCTTGAGTATTTTCTGGACGATAGCACAACGCGATACAGCGAAGATTCTGATGTTGTTTACAGAGATACCGATTAAGATTACACGATTCTGTTCATACAAAAATTCCAATTTATGATGCCACCCAATGAAATGGTTACCTGTTCGCGCAACTTTTTCCGGTTTTCGTTTGTCGAAGAAATTCTTTTTGCTCAATAGAAACTCATTGTAAAACACTAGAGAATCTATCACTTCACAAACTGCCGCAGGTTTCTATGCATGCTTTCAGTGGACATGAATTACACTTCTTCTGCTAATTGCTTTCTCAATAAGGATGCTTGAATGACGTACCGTAAATGTGCTTAATTGAGGGTTTTATTCGTGCAAAACAAATTCTCGTCAACATTCTTCAACACCTCGGTTGTATTTGAGATTCAGTCATTTAATCACCTACTACCAGTTTTAACTGCAACTACAAATGAGAAAAACGACGACGTCAAAAAATGACGCAAACCAGCTTTACTTGTGATTACATTAAACGGTAATCGAATGCATCCAATTCTACGAATTCGTTTCTTGTCCTACAGCGCAATTCAGTGCCATCAAGCATGAATTATTCACCCGCCTCCTCCTCTACCACCTCCATCAAAAATTTTTGTTAAACGATATTGTCTTGTTTGAACTTGTGATATTTGATGAAGTAAGTGATAATTAGCAGTGAGTTGATGACAGATGCTTGTGCAATCATATCCGTGTCATGTACCACCATTTAAATGAACTTCGTGTCATGCATATTGCATTTCATTTTTGATATCCCGTTTTCCTCAACCAATAATTGATGATACTACGAATAAAGTCTGAAGTTCTTATCCCACACTAGTGCGTCGGTTAAACGGTTTTATCTACAACTGGACTACATCTGTAATCGAAAGTGTTACTCGTCGATGTATCGAGCATGCGTACAGTTGAAAAACTTTTACTAGAACTGATAGGCGTAATGCTTCGAAATTAGTCTAATCACATGACATACCTACTAAGAAATTGTTTAGTTTGAAGTTACAGCTGAATTGAAGGCGTTTTATACATAATACAATTCGATATGTCGTGTTCCAGATGCAGATGTTTCAGCTCAACCGAAAATCTTCTTTTTCTTCTTTAGTCCCTGTCAATTCAACACAATCGCGGAAGCTCATTGCTTGTTTGAGGCAGTTAAGGAATGAAACAGTTCAACATGACGCGATAAGATGAGATTCGATATGACGCGATAAGATCAATTCGGAAACTCGAATGCGGTTGAAATTCAACAGCAAAGTTCAAACGTTCAAAAAATGCCCTCTTGTAAGTTTTCTAGTTCTTATGGCCTCTCGCAAATAATTTTTAAAAGCAGCAGTCTTATTGTTAATGCAATAACGTATTCACAGTACCTCGCATGAACTACTGATCTCTTGAATAAGCAATTCACAACACATTCTATGAATATTATCAGTCTGCAGCCTTAATTCTATGCTTATGCAACAGTGAATAAGACTTCAGTTCAAAGCGAGCATTTACTAAATAATGCCCGCTTGCATAATATTCTACTATCACACAGAATCTAACTACCGAAACTACCCGTTTCTAATCGATCTCTTACGCATATAATGAAAATTCAGTTGTCTCGCTAAGCCGTATTCAACACCATCAAGTCACATCCTTCATTGCTAACTCAAAACAAAAACAAATATTTACTCGTCAAACGTGTACTATTTGCTTAATTGTAGCAGATTAATACATACAACTAATGATTCCTCCATCAAAACACCTCGAAATCATTATTTATGCTGCTGTTGGCAAGCAGTTTCCCGTACGATCGAAACCTGATCATACATCAAAAATTCACTTTAACGTGCTGAAAAGTTGCGGAAATGAAGAGACAAAAGCGCGAGAGTGTAGACATCACATTTGATCCGAATGAGCAATAAAATTTTATGCTACACGCAGCAGTGTTCAATGGGCCTCCTTATGCGGTCGGTTCCTTTTACCTTTTTTTATTGAAGGATCCATTTGTTTCCTTTTGAATATGACCAATGCCGATTCAAAAGAATATATTCGATTCATGAGAGAATCAAAAAATGGGATGAAAAGAAGAAAACTGAAATCACTGAATAGAAAAGATCATTAATGAAAGTTTTATAACAAGTGACATCAATTTTGAATTATATTTCTCACAGAGGAATATTTTAATTTGTTTTCAATTAAAAATCCCATCAATTCAAGTTGAATAATTCGGTACCGCCTCGTGTAATTAAAATTCTCCCACATACGACAAACATCATGCACTCAAGCAATCCGGAGAATGGTACGAGCAACTGCAAACTTACTTCAGTATTCAAACAATAATGAATGGCACATTAATTGAAGCAAGAGTTGCTTACCAAGAGGAATATGATGAACGCTAATGAGCCACTGAACTGATGAACTCAAGATTCGTTATCATCTGTTGAGTTGATAACGAATCTTGAGTTCATTAGTTCAGTGAGTGCAGTAATGTGCTAACGTTGACGTTGACATTTGATAAGACATAAGATAACTCTGCTTTATGAAAACAATTTCTGCACAATACTTACACGAAGAGCAACAAACGCAGATATTACATTAATGCATAAAGTGACTTCATTTATCGAGAGATAATTGCATGCATGTAGTTTGTATCGGATGGAAATCTTCGCAGGAAACATTTGATAAACGTCAACTAAGCTGAACTTTGGATACCAATGAAGAAGACTCTCCGAAAACGGCTTGGCGCTTTATATAGCAACAATTCAAAAGGAAGTGAAAACGTATTATCATACACGCAGAACATTTTTACTTTTACACGATGAGCATTTACGCGACCATTAATTCTCATGATTCTCTCGTAGAAATTACTTTTTTTTCATTCTCTCTATCCGTTGAATCACTGCTAAGCCATTTTTAATGCTACGTAATGGGGGATGAATTTTTTTGCGATGAGCATACTAATTCCGCAGATTTTCACTAGAAGTTTTAAAATGGCACCTGAACGAACAAGTACATATATCATACTTACTTACTTAACAATCGCAATTGTGAACAGTCTTCCTTTTCAATTCGAATGCTGTAATTCGCGTTTGAGTGGCAACCATTAAAACCAGTTGAAACAAGCAACGTAGAAACAACAATCATCATAATAATGATAATAACATAACAACAACAACAAAAAATAATAATAACAACTTTGCAGAAAGATGGGAAGGAGAAATGACTCGTCATTGTCCAAGTATTCTTTTCTCTTTTGCATTCAAGCACTTGAAATGAAAATGAGATATCATGAGTTCAAAAGATTGAGATGATAGGATGGAATGTGTTGGAATTAGTATTTTCGGATCGTCAAAGGAGCCATGCAAAGAAATAAGTCGTTTTCGTCAACAGTAACCGATGTGAAAATCAGAGAAGGATTACTGAAGGAAAGCAATCAAATAACTATCGTCGTGAGTTCAAAAAGTTCAAAAAATGTTCACCCAAATGCTCGTATAAAACCAAAGTGCAAGTAGTTGTTTTGGGTGTGAATTTTTGCATTCATTTAGAATATTGATAAAATCAGTGATGCGAGTGGTACCAACTAGACTGTAAAACCACTCCATGCTGAATAAAGAGATAGATACTTGGATGGTCTGGAAAAACTTTGAAATTAGACTTTAATTGCTTTCAAACGTGTTCGAATAACAACTCAAAGTTAATTTGCAAAGCAAATTCAGATGTTCCCTGCTATGAATACAGAGTACGCTAGAATAAGTAAAAATCGAGATACCTGGAAGCATCAATAAATCGTTCAGTGAATTGGAAACTGTGAACGAAATGAATTGAGAGAAATGGAGCAGAAAAAATGAAAAAAAGGGCGATGTGCTGAAGCAATTGGGCATGTTATGTGAGATGAATAGTTGGATCGGTGGTTGACTTGGATTGATATTTTGAGGAGTCTCCCTAAGAAATGCGATTATCGATTCGTTAACACCTAATCTGATTGTTTTTAAACCATTTTCAGATATATCCGCATTATTTTCAAACTATGAACCACATTGCTACTAAATCTATCGATGATTATTTTACTGGTGAATTTCCTCACTCAACATCAGTCAAATAAACAACCTTATCATGTCAATCAGACAACTGTTATACGACTACATCATTTCTGCAACATTCCCATCGCGTTTTTACAGAAAGTACATGGCCATTACGAGAAACGTTTGAGGTTCTATTATGTACACATTCAATACAGAACAATTATCTTCTGAACGCTCTAAAAAGTATTTTCAACTTTACAGATGCATTTTTTGCTTGAAAAAGATGATGTTTTTTGACATATATCAGAATGGCATTTCAATTTACATTGTCACATGAAATAGTAATGGAAGTTTAAAGCGCAGCAGACCTCCTGAGGTGCAGTGTTAAATTGCTCGTAAATTGTTATTTCATGAGACAATGGAATGAATGAATGCAGAATGAATAAATTTGTTTCAATTCTCGTTCCGTGGTTGTGAGGGTGCTCGAAAAGAGCTGGAATTTTGCAGATATTATCTGAATCAGGTCATTGCAAGTGACAAGGTATGCGATGAGATAATTTTGAGAAGCGACTTTCTGATGCAATTAATCAATAACAATGATGAACAATGCTGAATCAAGAACCCGAACCTGTCTGACATTCAGTCTGAAACAACGAATGAATTTCATCGCAAGAATTTTTTTCACATGGATCAAATTTCAACAATTGTATGTACCATGTTGCTAGGATATTATCTCCACATATCATCATTTCATCGCGAATTTCTCTACACCTCTTGTTGCTCTCTGAAACGAATAGCGTTTGAATCACTCAAAAGTAATGTTTTCGAGCAGATCTTCATGGAGGTGGATAAATTAAACCGAAAGTAGGCGCGGTAAAGTGTGAATAGCATGGATGGATACGACGAATGATGAATACAAGAGTACAGTCGTAACACAATGGTATGTATTTCCGCTGTGGATTCATACACCATAATCGTAGACATTTCATATCGTTTGATTCAACGCTAAGAAGATGTACACTCGTCAAATCACAAGCAATTTATTATATGCACACCCAGCAATTATTTGGCTTATTCACAAAGGCCAATAAACATTATTCGATTATTTCACGTCATCGTCTTCCGACCACCTAAACCAAACTATTGCAACTTTTAAATCTCTTCCACTTACTCATTCGTTAGGGCTCAATTTCAATGAAACGGTATAATTTGAGAATAGATCCAATAATTTCCGTAATTTCTCAAAAACCATTTAAAGTAAGGTCATCTTCATTTATTATCGAACTGTTCTTTAGATTTATCCAACAGGAAAGTGCGATTAATCCAAGCATAAAACGACCTTCTAGAGGTCAGTTTAGTTTCGTCGAGGCGAACGTGTTGAAATGTTATCTCCGCTACCGTAAACAAATGTGTTGCCAAGTGAAAGTTTCTTTTTCATGAATTATCATAAATGATCTGCTGTTGCCAAAAAAGGTCATTTTTAAGTTTGAGCTTGATCATATTTGTGATGGGTTAAAAAATGTTGTAACAAAGTGTGGTCACCTTATCATAGAGTGAAAACACATCCTCCAAAAGTTGTGGATTTAATTGTTCGCCTGAAATTCAAGAGACTGTGAAAAGACGGACGTGCTGCCATATCTGAACGTTCGATTTGTAGCAAGAGTGTGCAGTCATGTGTACGATCGAATTTGAGCATCTTCTTAAAGTTCTTACTAACCAGGAATATTTGGGCTATCAGAAGTGTGTATATGCTTATATTTAGAGCAAAAATACTTTATTTCGAGATTGTATGCATTGTTCGTCATACGATTGTAGATATTGGTTTCAGCATTCGCAAACCAGCTTTACACTCCGGTTCCAGCAACATCATAAGTGTATCTTATAATTATTTGATAGAGCATGACTTGAACTCTTGGGAAATGCTACGAGCTCATATTTTGATTACTGTGCTCTTGTCAGTGCTTTTGTGCAATGAATGCGACTGATCACAGTGAGAAAACGATAGTTTATTGGATTCACATAAGCAAAACAATTCTTTTGAACTATGCATTATATGACATAGCAATGCTACTTCTAACGTATCATGACTGGCTTTTTCTTGTTTGTGGTGAAGATTATCAATAAAATGGATTTATCAACTTGAAGAGATTGTATAACAGCCAGATTGCCGGTTAGAAATCAAGCAACCTTATTCAAACACCCAAAAGATAATATCGATCGCTACTTCAGAGAAATATTTATCTATTATCTTGCTCATATAATGACGAAGAATGGGGAGGAGTGAGGCTATCATACTTATGGATGGATGCATGAGAGGATGATCAGGCAGTGTGGATCTTTAAAATCCTGATCGTGACGATGAGCGGAGTACGGCTGCCGACTGCGATGTCTGTACGCCTGGCGGAGCGGTGGTTCCGCTGCGGCTCTTGGCACGTATCTTCGAGAGGGAATTTTCCGCATGGTCAGCGCGCTCTTCGGCGTCATCAAGTTGGTGCTGAACCTGACGGAATTTCTGCAGATTCAGATTCGCCAGTTCCTCCTGAAAACAACAACAATATGGACTGGTCGTTATTGGTTGCTATCTGCCTTCAAATTATCGCATCAAAGCACAGCATTAAATAGGTCGCATAATGACGCATCTCCTCTTCTTAGAGGCGCTATGCTTCGAGCTTGAATGAGCATATCGTCACAAATTGATGACTAATGCTACTTTTGCGTTGCTTTCATTATTTCTAAATCATCATCTGAACAAATAATGACTGAAACGTTTTGAGTGCATTCAGTGATTTGATATTATATTCATTCAGTTCATGCATCATAAACCTGTAAAGTGGGCAACAGGTGAGAGATACGTGCAACTTACAGCTTCTTCGATTTGTTTCTTTTGTGCTTTTAGTTTATTCTGAAGTTTTTCGATGAGATCGTGTGTTCGCTCGGCGTTCTTCTTGTCTTCACCGACCTTCAATTAACTCATTTGCGACACAATTGTTGAAATATAATTAGGTTAGCGGTCTATTGTCGTCTGCTACCTCAGTCTGCATAACATCAACTGTATTTTCATACAATTCGGTTTCGAGTGAACCTTTCAGAAATTATTTTTCATACAACGGTCATACGTCATTTGCATGTGATCAATTAATTTAGGGAATGATCATCTGCTATATAAGGTGACTCACCTGGAATTGCAGCTCTCTAACACGTCGGTCGTGTTTGCTGAGTGTCTTATTGGTTTCTTGATAACGACGTTGCTCACCGTCCATTTCGCTCTCCAGTTCACGAATACGTGACTCCAGCTTAGCAATGACTTTTTTACCACCCTTCAGTGCTGCCGCTTCTGCTTCATCAAGTCGAGCCTGCAAAATTCTCTTATGCATCTCTTCCTCATCAGCGATATGGAATATGCTCAGTTCATTACCGTACATTATCTCTATGCAAAGCATCTCTGAATTCATGAAAGATTAACATCTAGAGTAATTATGCTCATGAGGATTACAAAAATGATTCGAACAATCAGTCTCAGGCTCACACCAATATCCAATATTAAGCTCGAATTTAATCGATTCAAGCTATCGATTCATAACATTTCATGCTGAATGGATCAGCGTGCCTCACCTGCATTTCTTTCAGCTGTGTCTCCAAGGATTTACGCATACGTTCACTTTGCATAGCACTTTCTTGTTCTTGATGCAACTGTTCGGCAAGACGTGCTGCATCGGCCATGGCAGCCTTGCTGCGTTCTTCAGATGCCTTGTATTCATTCAACGTTTCGTCCAAGTCCGTTTGAATTTGAAGTAATTCTGTATCGAGTTTGCGTTTCATAGAATTCAACGATTCGGCTTGTGCTGCCAAATCGTTACACTGGGATCGAGCGTCATTTGAGTCACGCTCGGCTTGCTTACGTGCACGTTCAGCCTGGTCCATTGCTACCACCAACTCCTCTTTTTCGGACTGAAGTGCTGTCGCGCGTTTCTCCATATTCAAATATTGCTCACGGATCTCTTCACGATTGCGTTGTTCGATTTCAACCTGAATCAGCTTTGTGACACGGCAGAAATTTCTTCAAATTATATGTAATTACGCTTTAATTGAACTCTGTATGGTGAGCTCTAGACAGAACATTGAAAGTTATGCACAAAAAATCAGGTTGACGAAATGAATCAATGGAAATTTTGGTATTCTTGGAATATAACTTGAGAGGAATAAGAAAAATTGTTGCACTATGATTATAATTATGTGCAGTATTCTAAAACAATCGTTGGTAACCTGTTGTTGCAGTTCTCTGACTTGATCTTGGTATTTTCTCAAATTCTTCTGTGCATCCGCATTTGCTTGATTCGCGTGATCCAACGCTATTTCCAATTCATTGATGTCCGATTCCAATTTTTTCTTCAAACGCAACAGATCTGTCTTGCCTTTCGTTTCATTTTCTAACGATGCTTGCATTGACTCGATCGCTCGTTGATGATTCTTTCGGGTGTTCTCGAATTCCTCCTCTTTCTCCTGGATACGTTTCTCGATTTCTGAGCGAATTTGCGAAACCTCAACTTGAGCGCGGAGGACCTTACTTTCTTCAGCCTCCAATGCAGCTTCAGCCTCATCAAGTGCATGCTGCAGTTCATCTTTCTCAACTTCCAATCTTCTAATAATCTTTTGCATTTCGAATACCGATCTGCCGCCCTCACTCAGTTGATCGGTCAAATCCTTGATTTCTTGCGATAGTGCTTTATTCTCGCGCTTCAACCCCTCAATTGTCTCCAAGACCTCATCTTGCTCACTCTTCAACTTCATTAGTTCGGTTGAGATATTGCGACTCTCTCGTTGAGCGTTATCTAATTCAGCTGCCAAATCGTCAGTTTTCTTTCTCCATTCGTCAATAATCTTATCGAAGCCCTTCTGTTTCTTCTCCAGTTGATTCGCGTATGAATTCGCCCGTTCTACGTCAACCTTAAAACAGTCATCATTCATTTCTTGAACAACGCGTGATCAGCACTTACTCTTTCCTATCATTTTTACTTCGTAATGAATCTTTGCTCATTATCAACAAATTGTCAAATTGTAATCTATGCTTAAAGATCATTTCTTCGATCATTACGCGTATGAGGTATGCTCATGATTCATGAGGTAATACTGTTGCCCCTATATTTCTTATTACTTCATTCATTCGTAATTATCCTCTCAAACTCGAAATATTTTGCAATTTCTGTAAGTTCTCTTTCAAAAAATGGCAATTGGAAAAGCTTACCTGAGCATCGTCAAGGTCAGAAACAAGACGTGACTTTGTCTTTTCTAGCGAAGTGATCTTTGAGTTGGCCGCATCGAGCGCTTCTTGCAGTTCGTTGATTTTCTGCAGCTGACGTTTTTTGGCTTCATCCAATTCATCGGCCTTCAGTAAGCCCTCACTCTCAAATCTAGTTTGCCACTGTTGAATTTCGGCGTTCGCATGACTCAACTGTTTCAACACTTCACTCTTTCCTTCGATTTCCTCTTCCATTGACTCACGAATCTGTTCGATTTCGTGCTGATAGTTCTTGGCCTGTGCAGCCAACGTATTCCTCTCACGTGCCTCTTCATCTAATGATTGGCGTGCTTCTTCCAATTGCGATGTTAACTGACCCTTCAGACGTGTCAGTGCGTTCAACTGCGATTCAGCTTCTTCAATTTGACGTCCCAAATCACCATTCTCACCCAACATTCTGCCTTTCAACGATCCAAATTCTTGCAGTTGATGAGTTTGCTCGTCACATTTCGTCTGCAACTCGGTGATTTGCATTTCGTACTGTTTCGCCAGCTTCTCGCCGTTCATTCGTGCTGCAGTTTCCGTTTCGATTTGATTGGCAACATCCTCAGCTTCACGCTGCGCCTGAGCTTTGTCCTTCTCAACTTTGGTTTTCTGCTTCTGTGCCTGCTCGATTTGATCGCCCAACTCGGCCACTGCATCGTTATGCTTCTTGCGAATAGCCGCTAGTTGATTCTCATGATTCATGTTCGCCTCTTCCAAGTCACGGCGAAGTTTGGCTAGTTCGGATTCACGTTTCTTATTCAGTTCAACTTGTGCTGCAGTTGCACCACCTTGTTCGTCCAGTCTATCACCAAGCTCTTCCAACTCTCGTTGCAGATCCGACTTGACTCGATCGGCTTTTGCTCGAGACTGACGTTCGTTCTCGAGTTCCTCTTCTGCTTCACCAATACGACCTTGCGTTTCCTTCAATTGCTTTTTGAGTTTATTGACGAGGTCTTGTTCCTCTTCCAAGCGATTCGCAATTGCTTGTGCTTCGGCGTCTTGTTTCTTCAGATTTCCCTCGATCTCGTGACGTTGACGATTGATCTCGTCGATATTCTCTTGTGCCACCTTCAGTTCGCCTTCAACCTTACGTTTCTGCTTTTCGATATCGTTTCGTGAGCGCTTCTCACGTTCCAAACTGTCTTCCAAATCGTCCAAATTCTGCTCAAGTTTTGCCTTCAATTTATTTGCATGACTGCCTTTGTCCTCTTCACCTTGCAAGTCTTCCATGAGTTTGCGGTTTATTTCCTCTTGATGTTTCTTTTCTTTGTTCAGCTTGGCAATATTCTCGTCCTGAAGTTGCATTTCATCTTGCAACGAACGAATCTGTTGATCACGAGCTTGTTTGTCGGTATCGGCCTTCTGTAAACGTCCTTCCAGTTCTTCGATCGACTTCTTCAGGTTTTCGGCTTCGGCTTCAACCTTCTTCTTGGCACGCTGCAGGTCCGCATTGCGATCTTCCTGATCTCCGAGACGATCATTCAGTTCCTGCAATTAGTCAAGCAATCATATGCTCATCAACTGATCCAATATCTGTCTCGTATAGAGATCAGTTCGAAATACAGCAGCTTGTAATCTCGTTATTATAAGTAGGATTGTGGCTTGTAAAGCTAAGCATTGAACTGTCATCGCTTCTGAATGTATTTTTCAATTCGCACACTATGAGTAGATTCGTAATTCGTTTCAAATAGTAAACTTACACTGATTTGTTTGTCAATATCGCCTTTAAGAGTGGTGAGCCTGGCTAATCGGTCTTCTGCATCGGACAGCTTCGCTTTAGCCGCCTCCAAATCTCCGAAGACAGCGTTGCGCTCTTCGAGCAGTTTTGTTGAGTTCTCCTCCAATCCCTTACGCGACTTCTCTTCTTCAGCGATCTTCGCTTCCAACTGTTTGATTTGTTCGTTCATTTTGTCGATTTCCTCTTGTTCCTTACCACACTTCAACATTGGCTTGATTTTACCGTACAACAAATACCAGTCCCATGTACGCAGCACTGACCAAGCCCTGATATTCTTCTGTAAGATCACATAACCGGCGCGCTGCTTGGCACGACGATGGCGGTCGAGCATAATCACAAACGAACGAATCTGAGCTTGGAATCCGGCAAGAATCTGCCCAAGCTTCTCATCACGCAAATCTTCAAGATGTGCCAAAACACCAGCCTTAAAGAAGACTTTCGTCTTACCGACACGGAAGTTCTCCTCGGTAAGAGCGCTTTCATTTACTAGCTTGCTTAAGATGGCCTCAGCACATTTCTTAGGTTCAGGATCACTCTTCGCTTCCTTAGAGGCGAGCATTGCGTAACGATGCTGAAACTCGGCATGAACCGTTCTATTCGGGAAGCCTTTACGGCAAATACGGATACCCTCAAGTACACCGTTACATGTCAGCTGATTCAACACCAACGCCGCATCCAGCAGACCAGATTTCTTCTTTTCGTTCGGAATTATACAACGGATGAAGTGTGGATGCGTCTTGTTCAACATGTTCATCAAATTGTTCAATGATTCGCGATACATCATCGATACAGTCATGAATGAACCAGATTTACCCTTCTTCTTACCACCGCCGCCTTCTGAATTTTTGACAGTCAGATTAGATAGATATCAAGCGATAAGTTTTTAACCAATTGTTTTCAGTGATCCACAACTTAATGCCTTATATTCCATCCAGATGACTGAGATGACTTCATTTGGAATGTTAAGAAAAGCTGATTAATATTTTCTTCTGCAACTTATTGCTAGCAATTTTTATAGGTGTGCATTGCATATGCTGTCAAAAACAATTTCACGAAATTTAGAATGGTATTTGGCATCTTCAAATCATCAAATGACTGTTTCGCCAAACGTACCTTTAGCTTGAACTGAAGCCTCCTCTTGAGTGGTGTAGTCTGCCCAGCATTCGTGTAGCAGAACATTGCCTTTAGATACCTTCAAGCATGAGACAACCGTGTCGTTCAACGGGTCCTTGTTCTTCTCCAGCCAGTTGGTCACGTTGTATCGCACGGTACCAGCGTAATGCTTCATTGCGAAGTGTGCCTCCGCTTGTTTGCCCTTTGGTGGTTTTGGTTTCTCGAAGTTTGGATGTTTACCCAAATGATTGTCGATCAACTTCTGTGCAAGTGTCAAATCGGTGGCCTTTGGCACGATACACTCTTCGTCCAACATCGATATAATACCCATAGGCTTCTCGATCAGTTCAATGCAAGCTTGCAAGTCGAGACCGAAATCAATGAATGTCCACTGAATACCCTCACGTTCGTACTCTTCCTGTTCCAGTACAAACATGTGATGGTTGAAGAACTGCTGCAGCTTCTCGTTTACGAAATTGATCCAGAGCTGCTCGAATGAGTTGAACTGAAATTTTCGACAAATTTCAACCCTACTCTGTTATAAATTCAACCGAACGATGGAATAAACCATTCGATATTTCACCTACATAAATTCTAAAACTGACTGCAAACTGTGGTTTTGAGAAAGGTTTCAGTAGCTGTAAATCCCGATGAACGTTTACTGGCTCTTATCTGGTGTACTGATTCGATCACAATTGAGAGATTTGAATCGTTTGATGGATTTATGATAAAGATTTTTGTATGTAATGCCTCGCAATGCTTTTGTTTTCTCATTAAAATCAATGAAAATGTCAGTTTGAACTCACGTCGAAAATTTCGAAGCCAGCGATATCCAGTACACCGATGAAGTAATCTCTCGAAATACCTTTTTGATCGAGTGTCAAATTACACTTCTTAACCAACCAGTTGAACAATCTCGCGTAGATGCCCTTGGCCATAGCTCCGACTGACCAGGTAACTTGTTCTACATTTTGACCCTTATTCACCCATTCCGTTCCGACTTTAACACGCGGTTTTATCATTGCCTTCATGAACTCTTCCGGATCAACGCCAAACATGCTGGATGCTTTGTCAGCCTCGGCCGTTCCATCTGGTTCGGCTTGTTCCTCACGTGGACGTTGCTTGAATTTCATATTGCCCATATGCATTATTGCTGAGACCAGTCTGTAACAGTTCAGTTTCTCGTCAGCTGAGAAATTCAAAATGTCGAAAGCTTCATCGGTGAGCTGATGTTCTTCCTTGTCATTAACACCATCAATTGTCAACTCGGCTTGAGCGACAAACCAATAGTCCTTCAAAGGTAAGTCCAATTGCAGATCTTTCTTCAGTGTTGGAATAAAGTCCGAGTAAAGTTGATAGAAGATATGGTAGCATCGTTCACCAGGAGCTTGTCGAATCACACGCGATTTTTCAAGCAAATCTGAAAATCGGCTCATGATTCACACCAAAGAAAAATTTTTGGATGTCTTTTCAATCGCTCAGTCTCATCATTTTAATAGAACCATCATCCTGCTAGATTTATCAGAACAATCAATTTAGGAGTAAACATAAGTGAGCATTCTTATCGTTGTTGTCTGGTTTGTCCCGTTATTGATCTCCGAAAGCGATTTCTCCAATAAAGGTCAAATACACGAAGAAATCAAGCAATCAGTGATGTTCTGTGAAATTTGACAACATCTGCATGCTTAATATTGTTTTAGGACTATTCAGGTTTTCGAGAAGATAACCATCAAATTCTCTGTGTTAGGAATGAATTCTGTCGACAGTTAGAGTCAGTTCACTCACAATGTTCAATATCACAAGAAGCCACTTTGCCAGCCTTTGAAAAATGAATTCGAATGAATTTTCCGAATCGAGATGAGTTGTTGTTTCGTACGGTTTTCGCATTACCGAAAGCCTCAAGCACAGGATTCGTCTGCACGATCTGATCCTCAAGAGTGACCTTCTTCTCACCTTGAGCCTTCGATTGTGAAGCACCGACCACTGCGAAGTACGCGATAACCTGAACATGCAAACTTAGCATTGCTTTGTCATCATCGTTAATCTTGCTATTATCACGTCGGTTTGTTCTTTTGTAAGATCATGCAAACGCTTAGCTGCTTCATTTTGTCTCATTTCTATTCCGGGATCATCTAGGGAGCACTTTAGGATTTGATAATGCCAGCACTATCCTCGGCGTTTTTGCCAGGAGCAATCGCTTTGTCAGCACATTAATTATTACAAGTGAACTTGTTTTAAACAGATCAACAGTGCGTTGAGATGCATTAACCTTTTTGGTGTTCTCTGTCTTGCCAGCACCAGATTCACCAGTGATCAGCATGGATTGATTTTCGTGATATTGCAACATATTACGGTAGGCTTCATCCGAAACGGCGAACAGATGAGGAGGCATTTCGGTACGTCGTTTGCCCATGAACATTTGTGCGACTGAATCCGTGTAGATTGGTAAGCGTTTGTAGGGGTTAATAACGACACAGAACAAGCCCGAATATGTCTGAAATATTGCTTTTGTTATTGTGGTTCTTGCATATCAACCGCTTTTGACACTGAAATCGTAGTCTTCCAAAAAGAAATCCACTCTTATCGACAAAAACTGACGTAAATAAGCATAGCTGAATATCGGGCTCGAAGATTGTGAAGCACGGAAGCGTCGTTCAGGAATGTCAGATTTGACATGTCTTCAGTCTTCTCGAATTTCGGTGGGTTCATCTCTTGCGTTATGTCCTTTTTCAAGGTTTGCTGAAATAATGTGAATGAATAAAAATTCTGTTTTGGTAATAACCGTTCTTCACAGCATTGAAATGTTTACCACATTCATGTATTTTTCAACAGTTTTTGTCGAAAATAATTTCAATAACAGTTCGGTGTTATTCGTCGAAATGTTCCAATTCCCAAAAATTTGTCATGCAAACTAAAATTAGTTCCATCATATGTTCATATGTCTGTCCCCACCTCATTTCCTTTCGCAGTAACCACTGTAACATTATCTCCTTTTGTGCTCGTAATTTCAGCAGCCACATAACCTTCTTCTGCATCTGGAACCCAACAGTTTTTCTTTGAATCGTACGGCTTAGATTGATCCTGAAAATGTTCTCACTTGAAGGTTGCTGACGATCTCTCTGCTAGGTGTCATTCGGATAAGTTGTGCCTAAATTCTGACGATCGCTCAAGTCAAAAATTCACACAAGTAAAATAAATCAATAAAAAGTGTCGATGTGATCTGCAGTGCAATTGGTGAATAGCATTATTTCATTTCACTTCTAACTAGAGTCGGATGGATCTTTTACTCCATGTGAATGCATCAATGAAGTTGGCGATTGCCAGGCTTTCAAAGTGCACGAATGTAACTCACAGCGGCCATTTGTTCCCTGGATCGGCGAAGATACTGCCATCCGGGATCTTTCTCGTGTTCCATATCGAACGCCATCTTGAGGGGTTACGAGCACAAAGTCACGAGCACCACCTGAATTCATTTCCGTTCGAGATGAAACGGCAGAACATTTCGCATAAACGTTCACGTTAGAATTCACAACGGAGTGTTGTCGAAAGTGCGTTTGCGTAGGTGTTCTGTGCAATACACTTTAAACTTTACGCAAATCGCTACAAACTCTTCTACGAACTCATTATCAACTCAACATCTCTCAAACGAATACAACTTCATCAGTGTTTTATTCTCATCCGATATCATTTATCCAGGTTGACCATCTCATGAATCTCTAACCGCATCTTTATGGATTTGAATTTGCCTATAAGCATGACATTCATTGGCATTTCACCACCACTTCAAAGTTCGACGTTACTAATTAGGCGCTTCCTATAGTCAATGAATAAAATGATCGACCTGCTGCATGAATTGATCGAAAATGTGAATGATGCTAGTTTGATTCAGTCTCAATTATAGGGCAAATGAATCTTTAACTATGCGATCTCGAATAAAAACCTGACATAACAATCCATAGAATGACTGAGGAAGCAAATAACATATTCACAATAGGATCAACGATAATTAAGGCGAGATTGAGAATAGTTCCAATAATGTAATATAAGTCCACTTATTGAAGCTTCGGAACATATAAGTTCAATCATTGTGCCATAAATAAGGGTTAAGATTCCTTGAGAGCTAACGCAGCACATCACGGTGCAGACAACGAACGACGAATGCAGAATGCTCGAGTGATGGCGAATGGATGATGGTTGGTTGATGGGATGGATAAAATAGCAACTGAAATGAGACTGAGACTGAACCGGCAATCGTGGATAACAGCTGTGCTGATCCGATAAGTATCCGTCCGAATGATGAGATACGGCTTAAAATATCCACCCGATCGAGATGATCCAATAACCTTCGCGTAGAGATAGCAAGATTTGTGGAAATGTCAATGAAGACGGATGAAATCGTTCGGAAATGCATATGCAGTGGATCTATTACAACGTGATGAAACTGGCAACTGAGCATCTCTTAAATATCGCTGTTTATCCCCCTCATATGCGTTACCGCCATATGAGATTCTTTTGAGATGCATTCATTGATTCCACTAAAACCATTCAACATATCCCTTTTGATCCTAAACATTGAAACGTACGGACAGACAGATAAATTAGTGCAATTTAGAGAGCATTACAGAGTTAAAGATAGAGATAAACAAAAGGTAAACAGGTGAATGGATATTGCCTTGAGGCATAGGTACGAGTGCGATAACAACGATAGGAACATATCATCGAAATAGCACCAACTATCTCTTCTTGAACAACAAAAAGTATTCGCAATATCACCTTTGAGTTGAGCATTCAGCTTCATGCTGAATTTTTATCTCTCTAACTTTTTAACTTTGCAATTTCAACGCATAAATACATGCCCACACGTAAACGATAGCACATAAATGATGGATGATTCTGATCCATTAATTTTGATTGATGAACATTCGCGTGCAAAAATTTGCATCAGTTGGATGTTTTATTTGCATGGGTGTACCTTCGACTCATGTAGGTATGTTCAACGGTTTTCTGAAATTAGACTGAGTGGTGTTTTCATCGGGACTTCTAATCATAGACGTGAGGTTTTTTTCGACGGGAATTATTCTGAGCACTGTGAAGGGAGAGTGTAATAAGACGGGTTTTGATCCATCAACAGCACTTTCACTGACTGTGAATCGAAGCATATTCCCCATCAAGTTCAATTCAATGTTCTATAACACAGAAATATTTTAGCTGTTTCTTGCAACTTTACTAGTGTGAGCTTGATAATATCTTAGTTGTTGTCGAATATGAATCGATAAACTCTACCCATAACTGTCTTCCCATTCCTTGATCACGAATGCTACAATTCGAACTCAGAATCGTAGCAAAATGAGGTGATCGGGTTTTATTCGGTCTAGAAAATGGTACTTTTTGGTAAATAAGTGGCAGATGAACTGTACTATCCCAGAGATTCAGTATAATCAAAGTTGTACGAGCAAGAATGGAATATACAATGATTTAGGAATTGTTTACTTGTAAGTGCTAGTTGGTAGGAAGTAATTACGTCAGATCAACTAGTAATTGACATTCGATCGTAGCTGACTATTATTAGGTCGTGATGTGTTTCAGGACATCGTAAGGAAGGTGAACCTCAACAGGCGGTCGTATGCTTATTGACTGATTTTATTGCTCAAATAGGTCAGTTTTGTAAAAGTCCAACTGAACTTCTCCATCTTGTCACTAAAAATTTGAATTCTGCGAAATTTGACATCCGTTTCCGACAGAGCTTACATCGAAATTGAAATGACCTGGAATGAAATTAATTAGGACAATAAAGGGGATACGTAGTTGGTTTGAGGAACTGTTCTAATTCATATATCTAATAGCTATTTTATTACTGTTCATATTTATCATATTGATACGAAAGCAATAACTGTTGATTTGTTTGCTTTGAAAGTGATTCCAGTTTTCTCTGAACACGGAATGAATTCTGCAATACGTCCATTTAGAATCTTTCAACTGGCAGCGAGTTTTGCTGTCCAATCCATCGACGACGCAACGTTCAACTTGATATAAATGCATTTTCAGTGCATCATTCTAAGCGCTATCAACAAAGAATGCAATGTGTTTGTAACTTTCAAGTTACTTCAAGTTTTCCCTGCTTCTCAAACCTCAAAGTTTTTCCTGAACATCGCTTTCCTGTCCAAGAAACTAGTCATACGTGTGCATGATCTGATAAGATCTTGTTGCAATGGTAATATTATGAATCTGTGCAGCAAACATATCTCGACTGCTGACCAGGTAAGAAATCTCATAAATTGGTTAGCTGATTAATTGTTAATTGTTTGCCTTGAATGGCTGATTGATGGCTGACTGTTTCACTTGAATAGCTGATTAATTGTTAATTGTTCATTTCAGTTGAGTTGATCTTTCGTCATGTCGATCACTATTCGGTATGTACATGAACTGACAATTAATTAGTGTCGATAATAAATTTTTTAAATATATCATTTCAGTTATATCTGTTTACATCTCGATGATGAGTCTTTTTGATGAAGCCATCTGTGGTTTGATCCGCAACAAATCATTATTGCTGGCATAGTTTTTCTGGAAAAAAATCATGCATAGTGTAATTCGTCGTACTGAGGAAATTGATGTGGCTTGAACGTACGAAGAGCGTAGATGAGATGAAGGCTGAAGTTTTTCCTCATATGCAGTTGGACGAATGCATTAAATTTTGTCATAAAAAATCAGTTACATCTCACGTTAAATAACTCACATTCCTACATAAACATACATTACGTTCGAATGAACAACGAGCAAATGAACAGTTGTTCGTAACGTGTGATGAATTTGAAAAAAGACATCAACGCAGCAAAATCTTTTCTCAGTACGCTCAGAATAACAGAGAAGCTCAGGATAAGGGGATCAATTCTTATGTTACTGAATGCGGGATCATATCATGCAATCAATTATGAATTTTGGAACTGAAATGGTGCATCCTTGAGAATTAGCAAATTCAGTATGTCAGAATATTGACTTTTAATTTGAAAGATTCTCAGCTGCATTTGCATGCCGTGACGTTATCACCTCTGCAACAACACCTCATTATCAGATGGCAATGGGACTGATTGTAAATAATCTAAAGTCACTGCATTGATGATTTGATTTTCCTTATCAAATCATTTGGAATGAATATTGATAATCGAAATCACATTTTTATTTGAATAAATTTGTTGAAATTGATCGTTTTAAGCTGTAAGATAACGGTACATATGTTGTGTAATAAACATTATTTGCTGATGCTTTGCATTGTTTGTTTCACCAGTTTCGTTTCCTTACACTGTTTCCGACCAAACATTCAAAGTGTGACAGGCATTTCTCTCATTCAATTTTCACTCAGCGTTATCAACAAATATCTGTTCTCACATAAATTGGCATGCACGGATGAAATCACATGTGCTCGTTATGGAGGATCATACCAAACGAAACCTCTAAGTAGTAACAGCTTTCTTTGATAAGCAGAGGAGAAAATTTGACTCGGAAAATTCAAATCATCAGTCAGAACAAAACCAGTGCTTTCTAACTTCCCTCAGGAATCGCTGATTTTAAATTAAAATTTTGATTCTTGTCCTTTTCAATTCCATTTCAGTTTCACTTCCATTCGTATAAGACTCACTTCCTCACTGAATACGGTTGAGTGGCAACCTTTAGGTGTTTCTTATGGATATTTACAAATGTGCCTCAGCGAACTCCTTTCCGTGCTCCACTTCGTATTGTTTCTGGTGTTTTACCTCGACGAAACATAACCATTTCTGAATGAATGCCCCCAGTGAATTGTAGCATCTCTGCTCACTGACGTCAACTGTTTGTTTGCTTGGTTCGTGTTTTAAATCACTGTGCATATATTATCATCCTTATCATCAAAATAACAACAACCATCGCTTCACAACTGTACTCCATCCCATTTTGTTTTCGACTCGTCTATCATTCGATTCGTACTATTTCATTAGTATATTATCTTCGGCTAAATGCTGAAGATTTAGGTATGAGAGTGAGAGAGAGCCTCACAGAGCAGAATGAGTTGGGCAGATAAAGCTGACAAGGTGGTAAAAGAACGAGAGAATCGAGATGTTCAGTGCAATCGAGAATGGCTGAGAAAGAAGTTGAAAATTCACAGCTTAATTCAACGAATCAACAACACACCTTTGACTGATTGTAACTAGGCTTAACTAGCTAAACTAAGACTGATACTACAACAAAAGAGACATGCTGCAAACAAATCAAACTGAAACTTAAATTAAAAACAACATCTCGATCGATTCTTCTCCCCTAACACACAGCAGTTGCGATGGACAGTTGCTGTGCGTTGTTTTCAGAGTCAGGAATAACATTCTAGTTATAGTCGTTAGAGATCACAACCTTCTTGCAGAACTGAAGGCTTTAGCTGTTGGTTTTACACCCACACACACACACACAATGCAAGCAGGGCAAGAAAACGAGTATAATGTGCCAGAGGGTATAAAATACTGATCAAATAATACGCATTCATAATTGCCTGTCTGTGCATGAAGTTCAAATTGGAAGCTGAAACAAGCACATTCCTGAACAATTTCTCAACCTTCGCGAGTTTTGACAGCTTACTGAAGTTCTTCTGCCGGCTAAACTGATTGTGAAATGATCCGCAATTAAGTCAGCAAAAAACCTTATGACCATAAAAAATAATATACAAACTACGAAGTATTCTGAATGTTTAACGTCATACAGTACAACTTAATAACTCATGTTTTATCAGTTTGAATCGCAATTATGGAACTGTGCAATCCAGTTTTTTCCACAATTGTGTTAGGTCACTGATATAGCTGAAAATTTGAGGAGGAAAGATATAATGGAATCAGAAAACCTCATGACATTGGAAAGAGGTTCAGTGGAATAATGACCAGTGAGCACATGACCTGGAATATCGCAAAGAAATGAACTATGCTCATGAAAACAGCAGCATAGTCATACACAACGAGTCACTTTTATCATCAAAATGTTATGATTTCTGCCTCGGAATTCTACCCAGTTGATAGTTTCTGTCGAGCTTGGCAATTTCACTAAATTCATGCGACACTCACTGTTTCCAACGATTTTCGTGTAATACGAAATATTCATCATATTCTTTCGAGGATTTAGAAGAGCATTGAGAAGAGAGCGAGGGAAGGTTAAATTTGTCTGCAGATGACAAAAATCCATCTTGTTTCTGTACAAGTTCCTCACTTCAAAGTGCATTTTCAGATAATTGTCGAATAAGTATTCTCTCATTGAGACGCGAATTTGAAATGAACCATATCATTAAAGTTTTTTTGCGCAGAATCGGCACCAAACTCGATCTGGTTTCATTCCAACGTTTTAATCCCATACTTTTCTGTATTCAATCAATCCTACAACATTTGATCCCACTCACGAGGCGCCTATTCGAATACGTCGATCAAAAATCATGAAACATCAACGTTCCACTTTTGAGGATCTCTGCTAGGGTAGGCGATCTCAGGCTCACTTAAGCAACTGTGGAAAATGAACATGTTCATAGTTATTATGTGCAAGAGCCTTGAAAAACGCTGCACAGTTTCCAAAATGACAAAATTTCACCATATTCTCTCTCAAGAATCATGATTCGTCGTCACTAGACGAATTCATTTGAACTCTGAATGATGTTAATCGTGCTGAGTTCAAAATATTTGCAGTTGAATGTTCCTGCTGCCTCCTCGAAGAAGATTAACAATAAACAACTATTAATTCCATGAATCTAAATTCTATGACTGACAAAAAAACAAATTACCCAAATAATAATCAGTTGACGAGTGCATATGGATGTACTTTACCGAAATCATTTCAATCCAACTATTATTATACAGCCAATGAGAACGTCATAATAAAACCAGCAAATTGTATTTACTGAAAACATTTTTTTGGAGCGAAACTATCGTCGAATTGAAATCGTTTGATTTCATCAAAACATTTACCTTACCATCAAAATCTGTGCACTTCCACTCTCTAACTTTACCTATTCCATCACTCACATATCCTAACATTCGTCGCAGTTTCAGCTATGAAGAATACCACTTTCTTTGTGAAATCAGTGTTAACATATGATGTGGATCTCACTGAAGTATGTATTGAATGAATCTATTCAGGATTCTAATTGATCTGAAATTTCGCCGACTCCGTCCGATTATTTTTTCTAAATTTCCAGCCTTAAAAGGCAGCAAGCAATAATGCAATGAAATTTTCCATTTTATGTTTCTCATGTTGAATTGTTCCTGGCTGCTGATGTCATTAGATTGATCGCAAGCTGAACGATCTTGGATTTGCTTACTTTCTATGGCCTATTGCAACTTACACATAGACGTCTGCTCTGAGAGTTGGATGTTTAATCTTTTGTCGTTTACATTTTCATGCCTGCACGCTTCTCGAACACTTGAAAACTGTGAAAAGCGAGAAGGTATAATCCTCCATCTGTATCATCCTTCTCCAAACAATTCAGACTCAACTTTCGTGCGAATCTTTTCTGATCGTTGAAATAGTAATCGTTTAAATAACGGCCGAGCACGATGGTCCAGAGCACTCGCCAAACAGTCAACCGACCAGTTCAACACTTCAATCAGTCATTCGTTTAAGTCTATGGCCTCTTTCCCCTCTTGTTTTCAGTTCATTTTTCTCTTCTGTGCGAATCATAATCCTCAGGTAAACAGAGCATACGAAAATATTGTACACAGACTGATGTATCTGATGAGTGCGTTTGTTTATATATGTTCACAAACACCGATACATGTTCATGTACCGAAAACATTAATCTTCTTTTTTTGTTCGAATTCTCATATGATTGTTATAGTCATGCATGACTGACAATGTGTTCATGGGCGGACCCCGTTGCACGAGCCTCCGAATGAACAATCACTGTACACTCTTCAAAAAGTACAAGTAGTACTTGGAAAAGATTCGTTTCCTCAGTGGTCTCACGTCCACACTCAGACAACAACTCGCATTCAGTCGTTCGTCGTACGTCCCACCTCACCGCCATCGTTCTCAGCTTGTTCGACTATCATTAGCTATCTACAACATGCCACCAACAAGTTGGTTCCAGTTTATGTGCTGCTCTCTCGGGAACGTTTTGTAGTGATTCTTTCAAGAACCAGCCTCTGTATTGAGCTTCGGAGCATATGCTAATCTTAACATTAGGCTCAGGATGTATTCACCTTGCTGAAAGTAGGGATGAGGCATAGGTTCATTTGATAAGAACAGCCCTATCTAACGATGGACGCAAAAAAATATGACGATTCATGGAGATCCCGATAAATTTGGGTAACTAAAGGCAACTTTGAAATCGATTTGCATTCCTCCAATTCGTGTTTCCAAATAATCCATAATGAGTGTATACGTTCAACGTCGTTGATCGGTGTGATTTCACAACTTTTGAAGGCAATGAGCAACTAGATACATCAATTAATGAAGAAATGGATCGACTTGGAACACTCACGCTATCGGATTATGGAATTCGAAATCAAGATGTACATTACCTATACGTGGATTCTGTTTTATCCGGTCGTGGTCCTGACCGACTCAAATTTCTCGAAATAGAAGGTTTTGTGTTCGTTAATGAATCTTTGAATGTTTTAGATGATCACTAGGTTTGGTTTTGAGTTTGCTTCTCTTACAATTATAGTACCATCCATAATAATTAACAGTCGATCGTGCTCGTTTCATTGAATGAGTAATGGATATTTCAAAAAGTATGTCTATTCATAATTGAAAGTACTTGAATGATTCAAAGTTGAAGATGAAAATGGAGCTTTTTTTCGCAGATGATGAATGCACGCGATATTAACAATTAAAAGTTGCATAATTTGGAAGTGAATAAGCGTCATAATTGAGGGTAATAAGTCAGAAAAATTACTCTAAAAGGCAAAAAATTGTCGAGCGAAATGGGAAATACAAGATACATTAATGAAATGGAAATGGACCTCCTTAATTGACAATAATTGATGTTTCACGAATGAATAAATCTATTCAAATTCCGATGATAGCTTTTCGCCATACGAACCAAAGAGCATTTTAAAAGGCTGCTAAAACATTCTGAAACGTAAGCATTCAGTTATTACCCGATTAATGATCGTTTTCATACGCACATGAAATCAGTAATCGACTTTCAGGCAAGTGGAAGCTAAGCAACCGTAGTACACCGTACATAAACGCGGCGTTCAAGCACCTCGAACGTCTAAATGATGCAAAAGGAGCACTACGAGTAGGTTTTGTGCGGAATCGTTGTTCAGAGTTGGTGCGAAAGATACGGACAGCTCATAATTGACCATCATGTTTCTTGGTAGTCAACAACTAAGAAGGAGCAAGCGAGTGAAGATGTTTGCTGATAGCTAAAATTAAAAAAGAACTAAGAAAAGAGACACCGCACTGGAATGGTCAAGCAAATTAATTCGCTTTGGTTATTTTGGAAGTTGACACCGGAGGCGATCAGACTGTGTTTGTGTGACTCACTCGAGTCCATTTCGAGCGATACAATTGACCTTTTTTTCAATTACTCATCAGGTGTTCACTGATGAACCGTTGAACGCTATTGGCATGATCGGATGGACTCCATCGCCACCCGTTCCAAACAAACACCGAAAATCCCAAGTCACCGTCCAGCCAGATGCTGAATTCAAGGAGCAGTTAGCAGCGTCACCTCGCCAGCCAGTTCCTCACCGATCTGCTGGATACGGTAACCTCTCAACTGCAACCTCTGAACTGCTTCATAGAACTACTTTTGAAGTGCTGTTTGAATCTGCTCGTAGAGCTGCTGAAGTTTCGAAATGTAATTTAGGTGATGAGTAATGGTTGCAAATAGTATCTGATGAACTTGAGTAAATTTAGAAATAACATTGAATTTAGTCAACGGTTGAGAATACTTATGTTCAAAACGATTTGTTTACGTCTTTGTATTTCTATTCTAATGCAGACCAATTTTTGGGTTTGCGCTCAACTGAATAACTCCTTTTCTGCTCAAGGTCAAAAGCTTTAAACCGAATATCATATTGTCTTTTATTATTTCATTCGAAATTTCAAAAAACCCATTGTAATGCTAAAGATAAGCTGAATTTTGCGACCTTTACATCATTTTATATTTGTAAACATTGACAAATTTCGGTTCTCGATGAAAGTTTTGCGTAGTAAGAGGAATTTCATCTCCTTTAAAAGTACGATTCAGAATGGAATACGAAATAAAAGTTCGAAAGCAGTGCCGCATTATCTTTGCCACTCTGTGAAACACATTTCCATCTCCAATTTCCAGGCCCAGCACATCAAAAACGTAAGCTCAACGTTTCAGAACATACCACCAATTCACCTCCAGAGAGTGGCGAAACACCGATTCTGATCACAGATTACGATAAATACACGAAATATCTAACTAAGGGTATGCAACTCCATTCTTTTCGAGTATGGCTTGTCGATAATTCCGAACGATCAAAACAAGTCTATCAAACATTTGAGCTGATTTCGAAGAGAATGTTCTCGTTGCAGATTCATCGTTGAAAAGCAGTGCAAAAGGCGATTTGGGTTATTCGTCGTCTGAAGAAAGGAACAGCTTAGAGAGTCCATCGCCAAAAAGCGACAAAATTGCAGCCATTGTGCCTAATTCCGATGATGAAAAAGTACACCAACAGAAGTCTCAATCACCGAAACTCTCTTCATCGGCTCGTCGCCGATCAAAACTGAACAGTTCGACGATAGCTCGTTACGAACCGACGTACGTTAACCGTGGTGCGTTCTCGTGTGTTTCGTTCTCTGTTATTTGCTGAAAACCAAGCTGCGTAACTAGATTCTCATATGAAGAACTGAGCGATTAAACTACATCGTTTCCGAGGATTACTTATGCGCATAACACTTGTTCTGACGAATCAATTTGTTTCATCGAGATAGTTACCTGCACTATGATTGGTTTCTTATTTTGAGAATCATTTTTAACTATTGAATCTTCAGATCGCCTTTCATTGTGAATTTGCTTGCAGATCGTCACTACGGAGACGATTTAGCGATTAGCGTCAAGGAGACAACCAAGCAGTTGCCGTATCGTTCCGGCGGCTACGGGTCGCCTCATTTGCATCGACAGTATGATCTGAGTCCACGATCAGTTGAATATTCCAGCGAGTAGGTCTTTGTGGGTAGCAATATTCCACGCTCCAATTTCAGGTGTTAAGGCAATTTCATAAAATCCGTCAAAAAGCTCTTCTGAACGACAGCAGTCAATTTCATCTTCAGTCGTATCGCGTTGATCAAACAGACCATCGAAATTAGTTCAATTCATGAAATGATGATTCCAACTTTCTGAATGCTTGATACACGCTCAAATATAAAATAAAGCAGTTCACTGTCATGAAATATAAGCACTCTTTTGATATGCAATTCTGTGCACCTCAAAGTAAATGAATGCACTACTCATGGTTTCGTTAACAGTAAATCACAAAGATTTTCATTATTGCATTACGATTAAGATAAGAGCAATACGAATATAATTTCGACTCTCTTATCAGAATGAACTCAATGAACGACGATTCTCAAATGGAAATTGATAAGTTGCAGTAGATAAGGATGGAAAGCGGTTATCAGACGACTACCATCCTCTAATTCACTCATTTCAGACCTGAACAACCGTCGCCACCACATTCGCGTAACATCGATGATATTTTTGTTACAACGTATCACATGACGAAGACAACACGTCGAGAACGTGCGCCCCCGAATGCATCTTCAACTGCTCGTTGAAGCAAATCACGTCTCCGAGGCTCTTCTCTCGGTCACAATGATTTCTCCAAATAACCTTTCCAACTTGAGCAAACACTGCCTTTGAATGACATTCAAAACACACCTTCAGCACGATGTAAATAGTCGGTCGAAATTTCATTTCTTTTGGCATGCGTATGATTCAAACGTTCAACGAGTATTATCACTAATAATATGTGCTTTTTTGAATACTGCCTTTATTCGGCATTCATTTTATTACAATAGAGGATTTCAGCGATGATCTATCTGATAGTGAGATCTTTTCCAACTCCAATTTCAAAACGCTTTTCAAATGTATTCAATTGGATTCTATGAAGAGATTCAAAAGAAAGAGCTTTTCAAGAGTTTTTCTAAAACATATTGAATAAAAATGGTTCAATTCAGCAAGAAATAATTGTGTCAAAATAATTATGACGATTAAGCCGAATAATTGATTTGGTTTTGATCATGATAATCATCAATCAACACATTAAGGTTCAAGCCATGTCAACGTTTATCGTTTCGCTGATTTTCTGCAGCCTATCAAGCATTAGCTGATCTTCCATTTATTGGCCCTTTCATGTTCAATATTTTAATAATTCCTTTATTGGTTTCTTAAGCATAAACTTATTCATGAATACTTGATGCTTGTTCACATCGAAGACATTCTTATTGTAAATAAAGGAATCGCATTATAGTCAACGGAATTTGTAATCTTTGATTAGAGTAAACACATCTTACATAACAGAAATAAGCGATTGAATTCCACGATATAGGGCAGCATCAAAATGAACTGAAATCTCGTTGGATAATCATGAATTTCGTTTGATCATCGTGATTTGAGCAATTTTGAGTGTGCTGAATTCAGTCCGACTTTTGTATTGTACTAACGCTGATTACTTGTTTCTCGAGGAATTCAATTCTAATTTTGAGAAAGTTTCAATGCAAATAACAACAACATCGACGATCAATAGTATTTACTGTTGCAAATATGAACGAAAGTAGTTTAAACTGAACGAATAATCACAAAAACAAACTATGCAAAGAAATTGGAAAGAAAAATTTTGAGAAATAATTCGGTAAGCACACAGAAGACGTCAAGTAATTTCTGTCATTCTCAAACTGAAAAAAAAAGCTTTCACT
Source organism: Anisakis pegreffii (assembly GCA_035041965.1). Lineage (NCBI taxonomy): Eukaryota > Metazoa > Nematoda > Chromadorea > Rhabditida > Anisakidae > Anisakis > Anisakis pegreffii. The sequence goes on along the minus strand of JAPYMA010000792.1, from coordinate 93,480 downwards.
CTTGGAGTAAGTGTTCGTTTTACTTCGCGTTTACAGAAAGGATTATCTGAAAGTGCTTGTGACGAAAATAACAGGATGTTCTGAGCACAAGAAGATGGAGGTAACTGAACGTTTTCGAAAGAAACAACATCGATTTCATATTCCAATTTCAAAAAGAGAGGGCAATTTTACTCGAACAAGTCGATAGAAATATAAGTTTGTTGGGGGATTCGATTCATCTGACAACACCGAATCGAATGAGAGTAAAAAGGTGGCTACAAGAACCATTGCCTTAATCATTACAAAAATGAGGCTTTGAACTTCAGGTCTCTGTTTAATTCACCCAGAAATGGTTCGTCCCATTTGAATCAGCTCAGCGAGTTGTTGAGAAGAATGCCTGGCTTGCTTTTACTTTAAATAACTGGCGACTTGAGTTTTGTTGAAGTGAGTAGTAGTAATGATTCATTTAGGTTCTTTTCTGAGCTTATTCATTACCTACATTCGAAAATAAACTTAAGCACAAGTCTTATCTATTGGGTCACAGGCGTTTTCAACAACGAGCGATTTCGAGCACACTTGTTACACAATCCCTTCAGAAATAATTGTGGGTTTACGAGCAGTGCTTGTGTGATTAAAGAGTGGGTTGGGATTCTGAGATGTTCGACGACGAATCGAGTTTGTTTGGATCGGACGAGGAGGACGAAGAGAAGAAGAAGGAGGGTAATGACGACAAGAAGTTCTTATTTCGTCGTGAACTTCGGACCATGCTGTACGGATTTGGTGATGATAAGGTAACGTTTCGTCAATTTTCAGGGCAACTCTCTGTCATTAAATGCGTCTTTGAACATGAGCCGTATTTGCCTTCAAACAGCCAAAAATTCTCTCCAAAACCAGCCATTTACTTGATGCATTCAAAATCTCAGGTTCCGTACGATAAAACAGTGGAATTGCTCGAGTACATAGTTGTGGATTACGTGCGTGAACTGTGCCAACGCGCTGTGAACGTTGGTAAACCGGGGAAGTTGTCACTGGAAGATATTCATTACTTGATTCGACGAGATGCTAAAAAATTCGGTAGAGTGAAGGATTTATTGTCGATGAGCGAAGAACTGAAGAGGGCGCGGAAGCAGTTCGATGAAGCGAAAGCTATATGATCGAAGTGGTCTTGATTTTATTGTACATAGCCTCTCATCTTCGAATTTTATCAGGCGATCAACTGAAAATTCAACAGAGCATACATCCCGTAATCCTACTCCCAGAAGTCGGGTTTTGTCTCCCTCCCCTAGCTTCCCAAAAGAGAGAAAATTGGTATGAAGTTATTCGGATTGTCAGATTCGCTTTCGGCAAAATAGTTGGAATTCGGAATAGCTGCTTGGTTGCGGGCTTAATTCTGATGATTCATTTCTGTAATTTGATTTTGTGTTCCACTTTTTCGTATTGTTATATTCGTTGACATGATGAAAATCAAATTCTCAAGATGAAATAAAGTGTGCATCACTCAGATACGTATTGTTGATAAAGTTCATGTCGATGACCGCTAAATTCAGCTGTAAAAATTCGTCAAATCCAACTCACAACAACAGATGTTGGATTTGAAATCACTTATTATTGCTCATTCGTTTGCTTATTCAGGACACAAAAAATCTGATTTTTTGTTACGTACGGTTACGTCTATAAGAAATCCATTGAGCTCTTCAACATGAAACTTCTCTTTGCTGTATTAACTGCTGACAGGTTGCAGCAACTGAAAGTGTCTGCATCTTGGCTTAAGAAATTTGCTCAAAGTGTAATCCGAAATGAACTTCTGAAAATCCAGAATTTTCGAACTACAATTCAATATTAACTACGAGTTCGGCATTCAGATGATGTATTGATGCTATTTAGCATTGTGTTGTATTGTTTGCATCAACAGGTATTTTGAAAACGTATTATTTGCAAACGGAGAATAATTCATACAAAGTCGTATAAAATGAAATTTGTAAACGAAGATAAAAGAACAAGGAAACGTAAGGCAGCCATGTATAGTAATCGACAATATCAAATATGAACTGAGCGTGTTCTCATCAGAATCGAGAAACATAATAATCAAAATTAAACAATAATAGTAATATTGAATGTTCAATCAAACACATAACAAATCGATTGCATTATTGATAAAAAATCAAATTAAACTAATTACTAAAATGAGCGAAATCATTAAGACTAGCGTTACTTAGAAGAGCTTGAAAAATTAAAAATGCGCGATGCATTCAACACAAACAAACAAACTTTAATGAAAACATTCAATTTTTTTCGCATAATAAAATGTACGTTCCAGTCTACATTTAAAAATGAGTGGGATTGTTTATTCTGAAAGCATGTCCAGAGAGTGGAATCAGAAGGGAGAATACATCAAAAGATCTGAAACAGAACTGGAAGAGGATGATGGATGAAGCGATGGTGGAGAACTGAAGAGAATAAGTATGGGAAAAAGATTCCAGGGGGAGGAACATGAAAAAGCAGTCAATAGTGACCAAATTGAAATTAGGAAAGTTTAGGAGGTTACCTGACGGGATTTTTGTACTGTGGTTCTGCAGAGCACTTAGGAGATAAGAATGAAGAGAGCGTGGTGATAGTCATGGAAATGATTCCATTATTTAAAAAATTTAGTGATCATATTTCGTGTTGTCAGCAAAGACAGAAAACTCACTGATACATCACTGTATCGAGTAAAGTTTCTGATGCTGTCAAATGAATTCAATAACACGAAACAATAGTTTTGGCACAGAGATGTACACTGTACACATAATCTTTCGTTTGTTCGTGCATACAATTAATCAAGTAAATCATTTAATCAATCAGTCAACTTGGAAGCAATTGGTCATAACGTAATTTGTCATTTCAATCTGAAATCGCCACCAAAGTGAAACTTTCGTATAAGTGCAAGAAGAAGTATTCAATGCATGGACTCATGATCGAAAAGAATTTGGCAGAAGCTAGCAACAATGTTTTCGAATGCTCATTTCCTCATACAAAATAGTTTCCAATGAGTGTTGCCGCTGAGTTTACGATTCTTGAAAAGGAGTTTCCCAACCATCTCATGAAATCCATTCAATAACCACAACAATGTTCCAAGCAAACGGATGATCATCAAAATGCTTCCAAATGACGATAGTACACGGAGTGACTCAAAAGTTACTATTCGATTCGTGCCAAAGTTAAGGTATTTTAACTAATGAGTCATTCTGTATTGTTTGTGCGTTTCCATTGATCAATTTATGCAGCTAACACGCAAAAATATCATATATGATAATTGATATTACATTCAAATATTCATGTAAACTTACATACTATCATCAAAGATGAAAAATTATCATTAATAACAGAACTGATCGATCAATCAATCAAACGTATTATCATCTACTGATCAGAAATTTGACCACATCGGCTTACGAATCCAACGTAAACGAAGACCACTGTTGGTTCGAATCTTGATGGATGCAGCTTCTGCCGCCCGGACGGTATCTTTGACAGATTGCATTAGATTCTGGGCGTTCAGTACGAGTTGCTGCATTGCCTCTTCATCTTCTTCACTTCCTAAAATAAATTCTTCGTTGAAACCATTCCCATGAATAATTGGATGCTCCTAATTAGTGAAGGTATGAAATGAATTTGTTAATTCCATGCACTGTAGACTTGCTGATACACCTGCACGCCAAATCATTACGATATCATTATTAATATTATTATTGAATCTAGCACTTGATTTCTAAAAAACTTTTAATATTTCTTATTTGAAGGATATTATTTTGCGTAGTTTCTATATCACATCACGACTGAATCACTACATTAGATCCGAAAAATCGAACTGCAATTGGATCTGATCTTCACAATCATTATTTTAGCAATGCGATTCGAGTTTGACATGATAATATTGTTGGGAGAGCAAGATGATTACTACTTCATGAAACACTTAAATGTTAAAGTAAAAATAATTGTATAGATGTTGTAGGAAAGTGGTTAATTGTGATACAATAAAAAGTGATAAAATATGAGGTATTTATTTATCAGGAACGGAAGAGGAATGTTAGATGTTTAATGAAAGGTTATTCACAAGAATTGTGCTCGACAGGGTTGGTTATGTATGGTAAAACAATCATGCAATCAATCATTCATATTACCGTCTATTGGCTGGCCGTATGGTCCGACTGTTACTGAAAATTAGCATTGCCGTGTTTTTGTTCGATTGAGTTTCAGTTCTGTTTCTTACTATACAAAGACTCTGATTCCTCCATACAATAAGGAATGAACTAATTCCTTGGCATTAAAACACAAAAATTCCATGTTGTTATCAAAATTTTCAGGTCGATCTGGAAGATCAACATCCTCCTTATCGATTCATTGTGATTAGATCATTCCCTTGCCAACAAATGGTTTTATAAGAGATCAGAAGCTTTACGGAAGCCTTCTAAGGAATATACTGCGATAATGAGAAAATGGCGTACCTTGCGAGCCAAGCATTGTTGCTTTGACTGTCGAAAGAATCTTCAGCTGAGTGGCTATCGTTGGAATTCGTTCACAAACTTGTAGTAAAGTCTGAAATTAATACTCGTGATAAACCATCGCTAATAAATTGTTAACGTTCATTCGTTATTCACTTGTTTTTACCCATGCGTCATTCATTGCTGTCAATATAATACTGTATTCATATTGATTTGGACTCACAAAACTGATACGACCTTATCTGTGAGAAAACCAGATGAATGAAAATTTACCACTCTCATCTTGATATCCGTGCATTGTCTCGCCAGCTGTACGGCCAGTCTTGTCACCTCTTCACTTGAATCGGCAATTGCTTTCGCGCAGTCGATCAAATCCCTCTTGTTACCACCCTCCCCTCGAACCAACTGACTCAAACGTGCCATCAAAATAGCCATACGCTTAGCTGCCGCAACTATATCGTTTTCATGTGATGACCACTGTCTCAGTTCCTCATGGAGATTATGCGCAGCGCTTAATATGGGTTGATTCGTGGCTCCGGGCAGTGGGTAACGTTCCCAGAAGGCGCGTGTTTCTTCTTCATCGTCAGTCTCCGGAGGCAACGGTGGTCGGGGAGGAGGACTTATTTCGACAGGTGGTGGCGGACGAGGTGGAGCAGGGATCTCCTCACGGATCACGAAACGATCATGCGTAACGGGCGAGACCGGAGGACGCGGCGCAACCGATTCGAGTAAAATCGTTTGATTCGGGGTTGATATGGACGGCTGTCCGCTTATCGCATCACCAACTTGACGAACACGTTGGAGCAGAGAATCGTTAGCATCACGCCAATTCTGAGCGTTCCCTTGATGATACGGATTGAGTGCAACTTGTTTTGCATGATTGACCATTGGTGGAATTGCTGAAAAAACTTTTCTTCATCTTTGAATTCATTTGCTTGGAACCTTCGGAATGAAATTTGAGGATTTTTGAACTCTAACTGAATATTTCCAATAAATCTCATTCCCAAATCAGAATTCATTGAAACGTGAAACTGTTGATACTTCTTTGGAAATAATGATGTTGCGGAAGTTCAGATTTACAGCAGAAAGTTATGCGAATGTTCACGAAATGGAAATAAAAGTTTCATGTTCCATTCAAAACAATCAGTATGATTTTCATGAACAACAATCACTGGTCAGTGAACAAACCCGAATGCAGTTGTTGTGCGGCATTATTGACTCTGTCGACGAAATTCGGTTCTTCCGAGTTGTCAGCCTCATTTTTGGCCGTCATCAGCACACGATTACCGAGTCTCGCGATTTGTGACGTATTATCGACCATATTCTGCGGTTCATTCGCTTGTATCGCATTCTCGCAGTTGTTCGTATAGCGTCGCATTGCATCTTCCGATGCACGAATGAAGTCTGCCGTATCGATTGCGTCGTCAACATTCGATCGAAGACGCGTCAACGCATCCGAGAATTCACGCCGAAGATTCTCGAAATGTTGTGTGACAGTCTCTGAATCGTTATGCAGTCGGATCTTGCCCGCATTTATCATCTGAGGAGTCATCGCGTTTACCTGAACTTGTTTCAGTTATATATTGCCATTTGAATTACTTAATGATGAATTCTTATCATAACTTATAAGTGATGATCAATTCATTCGTTAATCAAACAAAAGTGGCGCCCTTCGTTGTCATTTCCATTAACTCCTTTATCATGGCTCTATGTCAAGCTCATATCGAGCATATTCAATCGAATTTCTTCAACGAAACAGTCAATACCTTTCCCAAAAGGCGTACTTTTTGCATTCACTGACAACTTGAGATATTATTGTCAACACGAAAATATGAAATGAGAATAACAGACCGAGAATAATACAATAGGAGGCAACAAGTGGGAATCAATAATAGCAATGATACGGTACAACTGAATGCTGACTACATGAAACTTGAAATAACCAAATGATAAGAAAGTGAAAGAATAACTGACATGGTTGGCAGTGTCAATGATTGCCTCAACGGTTTTCTTGTTCTTACAAGGACCGCATTTGGCAACCATGAGCGCTGTGGACGTGCATTTGGCTGTGTGTTCGTCGAGATTGACTGCCTTATCCTCGAAGTTACGTTCACGATTCGGCATGTTGAACGGTGCGTAGACAGCATCAACAAACTGCTTCAGCGGTGTGCTTATGTCGGCAAAATCTTCGACAACCTGAAACTTAGCTTTTCGACTATATCATTATGATTATTATCGTTGCTGCAATATTCCTTCTCATGACTGACTTAATCTTTCAGTTCATTCGTATCAAGCTTTTTTGTGGTTTCGTTTTGAAATATCTCGACGTAAAGCATTGCAGTTGAAAGGTTTGCGTTGACCAAAATTGATTGGTTGTTCAGAGTATCCGAAGGTATTCCTCCAGTTTATCCATCGGTAATCTAGTGTCGAATGAAAATTTAGAGATCAGCTAGCTTGAACCAGTAGACAATAAGCTTGTGCCTTAAATTAGATCTATTCACGCCATTCTGAACATACTATTAAACGACCTTATCCGTGAGCATTTTCTTCATGAAGTCGGCGAGTTCTCGAAGTTTATTCCTCAGTTGGTTACGGATCGCATTCGCTTCAGGTGTATTTCCAAGACCGCGACGCTCCAGGTCAGCCAGTTGATTTGCAAGTCTATCAACATCTGCGCAAAGACCGAGCAGGCGAGCTCGTTCGGCTGGTGGTAACAGATCGGCCAACTTCCTGCCCTCATCGGTCATTGCTTTGACAGCTTGTAAACCTGAAAAGACGATATATTCAATGTGACTTTCTTAATATCTTCTTGAAGAACTAATGCGTCAGGTGGGGGAGCTGAAGCGTAATGCTGAATTCTAAAACTTGCAGATATTCAATTTGAACTACGAACAGAATTTCCTGGTCTGAATTATCATATCGCATATGATTTTATGAAATACCTCAATGACTAGGGCTTTGAAAAGCTTGAAATGAAAAGAAAGTTGAGTGAAAAATCCCAAAATTTCATTCTAATTGTAAGGTTGCGAAAAAACGGAAATTGATCTCTTCTCAGACACCAAAACAACTCACCAAGCCCATTGTCATCCACACCGGGATTGTCCAGCCATCGCATTGCTTGTTCCAAACGTCCTGCTACCGTAGGTGCCGGATGCGCCCCGCCGGTACGTTGAGTGTTCTCGAGAGCACCCGGCAAGAGACCAGATATTTCTTTGGTACCAACTAACTCTTTCAGTTTACTCGCACAACCAGCTGCCAACGCGGCATTATCTCCACCCGTATTGCGGATCTCACAAATCGAATCGGTCATCGAGCATATATCACTAACGGCGCGACGAATCGTTCTCGAGTCTTCGGGCAATGCCCGTGCCGCAATTCGTTCCGCATACTCCGCGATACGACGGATCGACTTCTCACCAATCGCACCAGGACGTCCACGCGGATCTGCCAACCAATCAAGTGCGGCCGTTAGTAAAGACTGTGCGGCACTCAACGCTTTACGCATTACCGTAACATTGTCACTGTCCCATTCATCCTCGTCGTATGTGGTCAGTTGGAGAACACGAATGATTTCGTTCATTTCATCGATCATTCGTTGCGAAAGATAATTTCGATTCTCGGCAGCTTCTTGCTGACCGCGTTGTGACTGTTCGGTGATCTGGGTGAAGATTTTCATGGCGCATATCATGATTGGCGAGAGTGTTTTGATAGTGTCCATACATCTGATTAATATTTCACGATGCACTTGATGGGTCAGTTCCTTCTCTCGTCCATCGACGTCGCGTGCAACACGAGTCAACCATGGGCTGATATCCTGCAATTTTTATTGACTTTGACGAGATGACTGATTCTCTGGCTGATTACTTTTGTAAATACAATGGGCCAACTAAGAGTTTCTCACCATCGAATTTTGCTTTGAATTAATTTTTCGGAAACATTCCAAACATTAACACTGATTAGAAAAATGCCTTGACACCATAAAAAACGATCGCAAGATTATGGTCAAACAATTGAGTCTACCTTGACGAACTGCGCCAAATCGTCCATACTTTCGATGACCTCAGTGACTGCCAGATAGTCGAGTACCTTACGGCATCCGCGGATGATTTTTCTCACTTCTGATTCGTCGAAGCAAAGCAACAAAGCAGATGTTCCTTGTAAGATACCACGTGCACCTTCGATCAATTTCTTCCGGGCCGGTCCTGAGTAGGGATCTGATTTGAGCATATGACACGCATCTTCCAGAAGACGTGAGCTAGCCTCAACTCTTTGAAGAGCTGGTGGCATATCATCTTGCAGGATGCGATCGTCTGATGAATGACAAGTATCGTAACCGACCTGCAATAGGTACCAAAATGCATCAAGAACTGATTATTGCTCACAGCTCATCGGATCAAAGCTCGACATAGATTGTGAAGTTGTATTTTGTTATGATCTGGTACTCTCTTATCATTCAACAGAGCACGTTTTTTTCACTGACAGTGGTGGACGAACTCAATGATACCTAGCCAGTCTCATTATCTCACAACGAATTGGAATCCACACAGCGAATATTTTCGCTGTTTCATTATTTACTAGCACGATCAATGATTTTTTCATCGTTTCTAGGTGGTCATCATTTTTATGACTCAGGAAGTGTTGAATCTATGAGTTAACTAAACGTATATCTTATCTTCCTTCAGTCTCCACAGATCACTCGCAATCCTATCGGAAGTGATTAAATGTGATGCGCATTCAATTTATTCCAGGACAGAGTTGTTGATTCATTCGCAAAGGTTCAAAGAAGTTAACGATCCATTTTGCGTTATAGTAAATGAACAACAACGTTCATATTACGCTAAAATCGCTTGCACTGCACAAACGAGATCTTGAACAGTCATATTACAACGTATGGATGTAAGAAGGAACTTAACTTCGATCACTGAAAACGATGCATTTTGGAATGTTATCAACATCGCAAAACGGTACATAAAACAAGATTTATATCCACTGTTTAAATTGTCATCATATTGATAGTTTCAACTTTCTTCAATTAATTTGTTACTCTTTCAATCCGTTCATTTGACCTACATCGCAAAACGAAACAGAGTGAATGTTGGTGTAAACGTTCACTGAACGTCCTCCGAGGCAAGTAATTTTAAGTCTACGAATGGCTAACATTCACCTAGATCAAATCGACGATCGCTGCAAAAGATTCGACGCAACATCGACTGAGCAGATGATGCAGTGTGTTTTGTCACATTTATATGAAAACCTACACGCTTTCAACATATATGAATGCGACAAGTTATTTCCATCATCAACTAATAGAACTGCTTTAATGTTTTCTCAGCAATAAACATTTTCACATTGAAATCTCATGTTCGTCACTTCCAAGAACATGTGTTTTATCAGTGAAATTAGCTTCTCGAACATGCACTGAATGACGGATCGATCCGTGTTGAAATTATGCATCATCACTGGGAAAATCTCAGTGCTATTTTCAAAATTTTACTCGAAATTTCTATTTGCATTCAGATTTCACACTTGCGATTCGATTTGTTTGAGAAGAGAAATGTTGAAGTATTTCATTTTCGTGGGAACTGTTTCGTCTTATTTCTCACAAAAGTATGACTGCTTTAAAAACAAATCTTCCGAACAGAATAAACAATCTGCAAGGAATTTTTTTCAGAAAAAAAAAGAAACGATCAACTCAATATGACTGATGATCAATGTGAAAAAATACATGCCAAAGATATGTCTGCTAATAAAATGGCAGTGTAAAATTTTAGTTGATGCTGACTCATTTTTTCGAAATATGTTCAACATGCTCCAACTTCGATGTACACTGAGAACGGAAAATATAATTAGGTTTTTTTTTCAAGAGAACATAAACAGAAATTTCAGTTATCTACTATTCTCAACTGAATTAAATGAAACTGTCCACGCACAGCTGCACCACTTCAGTATATTCACACAATATTTGTCATGTAGAGCTTTTTGCGATGAATTTTACTGCGGCGGAAATTCCGAAAAATTGGAAATAGTAATTGGAAAATTGTTGGACGAATTCAGTTTTCTTAACTTTAGCACATTCCCCTATTCAGTTCTCGAGGAAGCTTTGTGCAACAATATTTTGTTGAATAAAAGCGATGTGAACTGAAAACGTAGAAATTTGATACGGGCAAAGGAGCATAATCAAAATATTTACATTACAGTTCGAAACAACAGCAATATTAATGACGATGCTAATGAAAACAATTGTAGATATTGTATTGTGTGATGCTCCAATAGACAAAGCTCTCTACTTCTAATGTAATCTTGAATAACGTCCATCATGAATAATGCCTACAATTATTCATGAATCGCGAGCAATTTTTTGTTGAACTTTACATAAATTTATTGATTGTACTGACAGACTATTTCTAGATGATTCACTACTCAAAAAATATCAATAAGTTCCCATTGTTTCGTTCATACGTATAAATCAAACTTGAAAACTTCAATTTTATAAACTGTATTAATCCCTTATAGTTATAAATAGGACATGATGTCAGTCCCAAATATGGTAGAGCACTCTCTAGCGGTTTATTTATTGATATGATACAACCAAAATGACTCTTATTCAATGATCTAATTGCTTTGAATCTTGAGAAGTTCTGTCCACATTGAAATGATTCAGAACTGAAATACACTCATTCTATTCTTTCTAACGATTCACTCATCCGACGTTGTAAAGGAAGGAAATGTGATCGATCGAGATTAACATTAAGATTGCTTAGATAACAAAGATATCTTATTAATAGTTATCTTGGCTCTTATCTGAGATCCTCTATCATTATACTACGTTATACCTCTATCAGTTCTTGTGACCTTCAACCACCCAGAAATTAATCATAAATCTTCCCTTCTAGAGAGTAACATCATTGACTATTCAATCATAACGTTCAAAGAAAAATGTTTTACTATTTACGAATTCTTAATGCTTCCAAGCACACTCTTATTATTACGATCATAGAATTCTTAAATTGAACTTTATAAAATGACGTGCATTATGTCAAAAATTTGAATGATATAAGTTTGATCGTAAGGAGGTTCGGCTAATTCTATCAAAAAACAGTGACATTTCAAGATTTATTTCAGTTTTTCACATGCTCAATAGTGTGATACTGAAAAATTGAATGAATTACTTTGATGAGATTGTCGACAGCACGCGAAACAGCCCCGACTGGGCGTGTAAGGTCGGGCATAGCATTCCCATCTTCAGCTTCTTCGTGTAATATTACCAATCTTGATACCTGAAAAACAAATTATTCAAATTCATCATCTAAAAACTCCTTCCAAGTGATCATTATCAATGTTGAATCCGTCAACAATATCTGAACCTCTGTCCTTATTTTTGCCTGACATGTGCTTATTTTCGTTTGCCGCTCATGTTTATCATATTTCGTTCCATCATTCGGTCATAAAAATCTTATTTCATTCATGTTCTAAATTCAAGAGATTTTCTCGATGTTGAAGAGAGAAACGAACGAATTCTAATAGGAGTAAACGAGAGAATGACTAATAATTTGCCACTGACGAATACAATTCAATCTCATTGTCAGTTGTATTTAGAATATGAGTATCAATGAAAATAATTAAAGAAATGACATGACGGTATTAATGAGAATTGGAATTCGCTGATTGGATAAGAGAGTGCAGTGTGTGCAGCTGTGCTGATGTTATTTGAATGGTTTCATTGAATTTTTTCAATCGCCTTCAGAAATCCAGTTGTGCAAATGGTAATGAATTTATGTGCGAATGCAGACACTGTTATTGAGTAGTGCTCTCGCCAAGGGGTGCAAATTTTTTGTGCTAAGAACCACACAGATGTGTGCCATCAAATCATCGTTACTATCAAAGAAAATTGATGGAATAATAAAAAACGCTTACGCTATATTGTGGACATCTCACTGATAACTGTGTAAATGAAAAGTGGTCTGTTATAACAAATGTTAGTTTCGAAATGCTGAATAATAGCTACTGGATGCAAATGGTGACGAAAAAGCTCATTAAGTTTTTTATTTCTGCTTGGGTTTTCACTAAAATTGGTGATGTAATGGAGGAAGAATTTTGTTTTGTATTATAGAAGGAAGATATTACGTCGTATGAAGTATCGGAAATATAACGGATCATAGACTAGTAGTGAATGAAAGATTTCATGATTGTTCATTTAATTTCATGATTGCATCGAAAATATTTCGTTTGAGTTCGTAAAAAATATGGAGATCTCATCCTCTATGCGACTAATCTAGTGAACGTGCCAATCTATAAGAGATCATTTTCATCCTTAAATATTCGACTTTTTTCCACTGATGTTGATTCGTTTGATGATTACATGACAATTTTTATGCACTCTGATCGATGAATCCCTGGTTGGATAAATTTCAGTCATGAATTGAATGAAATGGAAAGATTCATCAGTGGTATTAGAAGAATTTCTTCGTTTTTCTCCAAGTTCCACATCGATTTCAGAGGGAAGACTTTCGACGGAAACAAAAAATCAATACAAACAAATAATCGAAAAGTGTACTGAATGTTTTGTGTTTTTTCTCCTCAAACAACTAATGGATGGAAAAACATTCATTCATGGTCCCCTCCTCAAACAAACAATTCACCAATTTACTGGTTGAATTGCATTCACTTGTTGCTTTTTTCATAGAAGTTTTTGTTCGATTTTATTATTTCCTTTCAGTACAAAGAATGTATCTGCGGCAACCATTATCGTCATCAGATGCGTACATTCGCTAACAATAGTCAATTTTATAATTGTAACATTTCCAGTGGAAACAATAAATTAGCGAAACGTTTTCTATGCACTATTCACATTACATTTTGTTGATATTCTATCAATTACACGTTCACAGTTATTTCATAAATCAGTAGTTTTGTTCGCAACACTAACGCAAAGTTCTTCTTCTTCTACATTATTTAAAAGTTTTTTAGCATTTCTTTTTACACACCATATTCTTGTCCCACATATCGTTTCCTTTCAACCAATACACACCACACTACTTCAAAGATCGCCTCAAGTAAAGCGAAATTTTACTACGTAGAGAGGCGAGACTAAATCCACTACAAGTCGGTGTCATTATGAAGTTGTCTTATGTCTAAGATATCATATTAGCTGACTTTCAGTTGTCTGGGAAAACAAACAAAGTTACGACTGAACAAAATGATAATAGACCAGTTAATTCTCTCTAATGATTGACTATCCTCTTTCTCGTGAGAATTATTTGTGTATTCGATCAAGTGATAATCACTCATTATGATTAAGCAAATTATGGAACATGCAAAATAATTTTGATCGACACAATGCAAATCGAAAGCAAACAGTTCGTTGCAGAGTGACATCTTGCCTCTGACATCCAAGTTGAAGCGAAAAGCATATCCGAGTGATCGTAAAACGAATACTAACAAACATTTCGAATGAAAACGACACAAACGAAGGGTGTAAGTGAGTGGTGACGTACACAGCCATTTGGGCCTGTCGGCAGCATAATCTGACAAACAGGACACTCATCCGGTGTGACGCGTTGACGGATCGTGTCCGGATAGATGAATTCCGGAAGTGAACGACGACTGATCGATCTGGACACATCATATTTCGGAGTTTGATCACCGAAGATATGACTGTCATTTGGCGATGGTAACCGGTCTGATTTTGAAAAACAATCACGTGTAGTGGTGCATGGTGCTTGAGTGGCTGCTGCTGCTGCTGCCGCATGCTCAGCAACTGCTATAGCCAAATGCAACTGAATGATTGAACGATAAAACGTTTAAATTTGCTGTTAAGTCCATGCAAAACCATCAAAATACAAAAAATATCAAACGATAAGGAACATTGAACAGAAACACAAAACCCAACAAAGGGATAAGATGGGAAAACGCATGAGTTCACAAAAAAAACGAATAATCCACATTGATTTACGAGACAATTACAACAGAGCAATCCGATTCGAACAGAGATTTCGTTTTCTTGAGTTAATCAACGGCAAATTTTGTCACAACATTACTGACAAATGGACTGTGCTCTTGATGTGTAACTGCGGGTATTAATGAGTTCTGTGCTGCTTGCATTGTGTGCTTTTATCACTGATATTTGTTCGTTCATTGTGTTCATGACAATATTGTGACTGTCGATCTCATTCCTTAGTGAGTGCATACCATTCAGAACTGAGAGCCATGACTTTTGTATGCATGAGGGTAAGCTTGAAGCGAATAATAGCAAAAAAATTCACTTTCAAGATTATCATTGATAACTTTCCATTTAGCGAGTGAATGTAATACAATTTAGCCCGTATCAACTCAACCGTGTTGTTCAGAAGGATCTGACATAAGTATCTGAGGCAGTGTCTCACGAAAGAACAGATTTCGATTTCTCCAAAAAACGCTCATATTTCCATACCGAACGGCTCAATTGAAAGCAATACCGCCGAAAATTGCGATATCATTTGCACCGTCAAAGAAGACCCAAATCGCTCATAAAAAAGCACTGTTGAAATAATCGTAGGTACGATCAAAACAAGGAAGTATCTTCCTATGAATTTTTTAAAACAAGAGAATATGCTCCTCTTTCTAATTAACTGGATTAGCTGCACATCTTCAGAGGGGAACAATTTGATTCAATGAAATAAATGTTTTGATTGATTGTACACGAAACTGGATGTGTCATCAAGCAATCAATGAGAGTGTACATTCCCTCTTCCACGAACTCTTGTTTCTGATGTAAATTGAAAGTGCGAATTCGTTTGCATCCATCGATCAACTTGCTTCGTGTGCATCAACTTACTTTTCAACAGCCTTTCAAATGTGCGATGAATTAACACAACGCGAAACCTAGATTTTTTTATGAATGCAGTTACCACGAAATAGGCGGGACGGGACGTCAATCGATTCTGAATTCGTATGCTGAGCTATCCGAAATGAAATTGTGCTTCAGATCATGATTGGTGAAATTTTCAGATAATGGTCAGATATCAGTTAGTTACAAGTAGATTTTTTGATGGTGACAATCCCGCCAAGAAGGTGAGAAAGTGTGAGAATTTTTTAGTGATTTTTGTTATAATGACGTGACAACAACTCGAAATATGTTTTGCCGTCAGTTACTAAGTTTTAGGTTGATGAGATAATGGCAATAAGATTAGTATTAAGACATCAGACATCTAATGTGTCAATAACAACGGATCATCTCTCCTGTTTTGTTTACGACTCGATTGCATTTACGTCAACAATAGCCAATACCTTTGAATAACACCTACTCAACACTGGACTTTTAACATGATGAATTATATTATTCGAGAATAACATTCTACGCTTTTTCTGAGCAAACAAACTATTTGTTAGCGGAGGAGTTTTGATAGTTATATTTATCCGTGTATAAATGCTCGAACACTTAACAATGAAAGCCATTTTGAACATGCTTGGAATTTTGATGGTAAAAGGTAGATGTTTTTCGAAACGAGAGAATCGTGCAGAGAAAGATGATGCACAGACAAGTAAATGCTCGAATTCAATCGTTTAGTGTCTTTGACTGGTGGAAACTTTTTGATTTTGGATTTGCGAAAGCACACCGAGCAATGCTTATCGTTGCCTTGTGAATAATCATTTGCTCCATATTCACAAAGAATCAAATTTGCCAATCAAAAATTCAAAACTCACATCAGAACTAGAATAATTGTATTATAATGAATGTCAACTGTTATAATCCCATCAGAAAAGAGAAACAAGTTTGCTGCTGACTTCATATAGATTATCAATGCTGCACCCATCAATGTTCCACCAGAGATTTTCTTGTGCTCAGCCAAAATACCGAAATGGAACGACTGCGACGAGTGTATAACTAAATGAAGGTGGAATGCAGAATAGGAGATGCCCGTCAAATGCTCTTCATTTTGAATGTTCAGAACAAGTTTTTTGAAATTATTAAGATTTCATTTCAGTATCACTTTCATCAGAAATGATTTCGTATTGATTCAATTGAGAGCACTTCAGTGATACTACGATCCTTCTTCATGAAGATTTACCGTTCCTCAACAATGACTTAAGTGATCATTGAACTGACTATGATGATCATAACATAAATGAGATAGATTTATTTCTCACCTTCTCGAGACAATCGCTCGAACGAAGAAGATGAACGACACTACATAATGATAAGGTATTGAAACGAGATTTGTGAAATGCTCTGCGCTAAACCTTTCACTGAGTGTTTATTCTTAATCCAATTCACAAATTAAATTTGAATTGATGATTTCACATATTATTCAAGGGAATAATCGAAAGGCATTGGATTCAACAAATTTATTTCAACAATTAAGACTTTGGAGAGAAACTGGCTGCAGTTAATCACTAATCCATCACTCTAACTTTTAAGTAAAACCACTCAGTCAAGCCATTCTCAACTCACTCAAATTCGTGAGAATTGGAAGTTTTCATTTATTCAAGCTCGTTGTTGCATGGTTTTGAAGATATGGATTCGACAGATCTATAGGTTATTATTTGAAAACAAGGGAATTTATTTGATTAGATTATCAATTGCACTGACAGGATGAATATGTTCGAAGGGCTCGTGAATGAAATTCTATGGGATTGTGAACATCCTCATTTGGCAGTGGAATAGCGGAAAATAAGATGCTGCAAGAGTTATTGATATCCATACTGATGTCAAGTCAATATTGAGCGAAGTCGTTATGGTGTTATAATCTCAATTTGATGATTGCAAATTCTTGTTTCAGATTCTGTACATCGTCCAGATTCTGCTACTTTCAGCTGTTTATGCTTTTATGATCTATTTATTATCTTTTATAATCTTATTTATGATCACGAACAAAAAATCAACAACATCAGATCAAGAGGCGGAAGAAGAAAGATCAAATTGTACCCGAAGAAGACGAAGAATGAGGCAATGAATTTTATTGCGCGTCATTCAAAAATCTACCATTAAGGAATTCAATTACAACAAATTTGAGTCTACAAAAATTAATTTCGACGAGTTCAGCGAGGAAAAGTTTAAGTTTATGTTTAAGAAATCCAAATTCTAGGAATCCCATAATCAGCGACAGAAACACGGCTTAGGTTTGAGAGATATACTTTAAGATTACGTGTACTTGCATCCGTCTAATGTATTTCTTTATTCACATCCAAAACGAAGACGTTCAAGAAATAATACTGAGTTTGTGTTGTGCATCGTGTATATGCAATGACGATTGAGATTATTGATGTGATTTGTATTGCATTCAGATTGAGTTCGACTGAATGATTGTATGTTTGTTTGAGTTTTAATGTGCTATCTGTGTTGTTTGTGTAGTTTTGTCTATTTGCGTTTCTGAGAGAATAGTAGTAGTAATTTAAAAGAAGAAGTTGTTATGCGTTATGAGTCAACAATTCAAGAACTGAGCGTTACGAGAGATAGGAGAGGTATTGAGACGGAGGATGAGAATAAGTACGATTATGCATTTTGATATCCTTTTGCCTGAACGGATTGTTGGACGCATTGAAATGAATGAGTGATTCTGATGGAATGATAATGAATTCATTAGTAATAAGATATGATAAGATATTGTTCGATGATTGAACGGATTCGAAACGATTGCCAACGAGACAGTGAAGAAGCACTGCATAAAGGAAGGAATACGAGAGAGTACGCTCGCTGTTTCAATTCAGCTTAATGTCTTAGCTGAAGCATCTTGTGTTGCTCAGAATATACTGTGGTAACGCTGTAACAGTCAGAGTTAAAATTGAAGTGAGAGGTTGAAGCATCTTAAAGCTTCTTCGATTCATCTTCATCTAAATATAACAACAACGCAAATAACTATTATATACTCGACGAAGCTGTAAGCATATACTGCATCTTGTAAGAGAATAGAACAGCACTATCCATTATAAAGTATAGCAAGTGTTTTCATTCCTACAGGCCACATTTGTATAGCAAATGTATGTAAAGCTCTAGCAGTTTCACTTTTCAACGTATATACTTTGCCATACAGCATGTTGTTGTTGTTTTTGTTGTTGATATACTACGTTCTTTAACGAGTTTCATACGCTTTCCTCTCCTTTGACTTAGTGGATGTTAGCTTATAATGTTAGTAGTACATTGAAATGCGAATAAAATTTTTATGAGCAATGAAATGGCTTTCGTATGATGGCGTGGCACCCTCTACACTGAACAGTCGCTGCTTCAAATCCACCACGATTTTTGGTGCTTACAGATGATCAGTACTATTTTGATGATTCGTAGTCGTTGAGACAGAAAAAAGTGATAAATACTGAAAAACACAGGCGTGCGATGGCAAAAGCGACGTCATACACTGAACTGTGTACAGTGCACATGCAAACGATCCAGCGAACAATCCGAACGTCATGTGTGATGTGTTCACATTCCATACAACAGGTTGTGACGGCACAGTGTATAATTATGCTCTAATGTAACAACAATTCCAGTGCAAATTCAATGGTCAAAAGCGATGAAATAAAGCATTGTTTTTGAATTAATGATTGATTGACTTCGCATAACGGGCAACACGATTGGTTCATTTTCGTTCAGCTGTTTATGGAATTTGCAAACGTTGCCTGATTGACTGTGAGATAGCAATATTTTCATGTTAGTTTCGATGGAAGTGGTGAGTGCAGGATTGCAAAAAAAAGCTACTTTATGGTTAATCAAAATACATTCTCTCCAAGAACGCACACATGTCAAGAGAAGATCGTTGTTGTAATGAAGGGGAAACAAAATTGGCAATCATAATCGTTTTCAATGAAAACAAATGCGGAAAAATTTCAGTTGAGGAATTCGAAAACAAATAACTAAAAACATTTTTCGAAAATATTCAGCGATCCATCATGATTGAGAAACAATTATGCGGGAACATGATTCAACGATTGTGAATGCAGGCAGGTGATTTCGACTTCAATTGATTCACATGCACTCTTTGGATGGACAATGAAGAAAAAGGAAAACTCTAAAAAAAAGATACTATTTTTAATGAAAACTTGCGGCAATTTCATGAAATTAATGAGAGCAATCATGGAGATGTAGATCTTACGTGCTGGAAAAGTAAAAATAGAGAATTTATGATGACCGTATTGTTTTTGTTTGCATTGGTATTAGATGAAACTCATGCGTTTCATGCATCACAAATGAACAGAAGAGCGCTCTGCTCGCGATGCAGCAACGAACAAATAAATAAACACTAGTGCTGCAATAGACATGTTCGGAGAGAATGTGCTCATTTTATTAGCTCATCGAATCACCGACTTTATGAAAACGAAGGAAAGTATACGTGAATTGTTGGGTACAATGGTAGCTAACGCCTTTTAGATGATATGTCGCGATTTCATCCATGACCGAAACAATTACGATGTGTCATACATGAAATGCCGAACTGAATAGTAGAATTTGTAAAAAAATTTCCAACAATATGTATTTATTCATAGATACTTTCTATGGAAACATGAAAAACGCATTTTGAAGTAGATACATCAACGAGGATTTCCGATTGTTTGCATTTCTCATTTCTGTTGCTATCATTTTTTCATATCTAAAAATGATCGACTTATTTTCTATTAGTCGTTTGCCTATGAGACAGTCGTCATGAAGCTGAGTAGTTCGAATCATTCAGCTCATGCATCTCTCAACGACATTGAACTTCTGTGTTTTAGGTGACTAATTCAAGAATTTATGGATGAAACGAGGTGAGAAAGTTAAAAAATTCGAATCGATTCGTAGTAAAATGATGTCTATCCAGTAGACAGATATATCATTAGATAGTCTTTCGTTCAGCAGATATTCTTGAACAACGAAAATCAAAAGAATCAGCGTACTGACAACATCTTATCGATTATGAGCTGTGTGCCAAGAGTGCGACTGTTAGACGACTGATTACTGTTAAACGATAAGTGATCATAATAATATTGGTTAGTGATAAGCATGACTGATAAGCAGAAAGAGAGCTGATCTTGATTAAAGGAAGGAGTAGTTCGATAAAGATACCTGCTGTGCGACTGGCTCGAGGATACCCTCGATTGTTTTCGTGTGAAATACAGGCATTTCGTATGCTTCTAATGGTTATTTATAGATGGTTTGATGCTGCGAATAGCAATTTGAGGATGAAATATTATGTAAATATAATATGAATGGAACGCTTAAAACTGTGAGAAGAATGAATAATGAAGATTAACGAAATGAACACTTTGATTTGATTATGATTAATTTCAACCAAAATGATGATTTTGCGTTGATTAATATATCCGGTTCAAACAATACAGCAGGATAAAGTGAATATGATAATAATGATTTAGGATTGGTATCAGTTCCAGGTGAGCATCAGGTCAGTAGATTAGCATCATCATAGTAATAATTATTGGCTATCGGATGAATGGATTAAAGGATAATTTTCAGCTGTTGCTCAGTTCAGCAGTTCAGACCCAACTTTAGGGCCCTACCGACCAACCGCACGCTATTCTTAAAAGCACCAACCGAATCACCACAACCTTCCCACTTAAAATCTATGTTATTTGATATGCACTCTCACGACTTCCCACTCTCTCTAATCCCAATTATTCCTTTGCTTTTTGTCATCCTTTTTATCTCTCATCTGCTTGCTTTTTATAGCCGTACGCACACACTTGTCTGTCTATACGCACACTATTTTTCGACTCATTTCATTGTCTATGTGTTTGTGTATCGGTACGCAATGCATTAGATCAATTCAAAGATCTTTGCATCTGTATTGTTATTATCACCGTTATCATCGATGCCCTGCGAGCAAACGAAAGCGGCTGTTGCACGAGTGGACTGTAATAAGTTATGTTGTCGTGTTCAGGTGAAACAATGGAGGAATGTGACCTCAGATAAGGTGTTATTGCAATAACAATAGCACTACTCTTCCGCATCTACATTCATTATGCTTTTATGATAGACAGTACAACAACCATTTGACAAATGAACTCACTCAATTCTAAGTACACATGGATGCATACATTAGACACCTACATACTCAACTAGTCATTTGAAATATGCTTTATATCACACCTTGATTATTATTATTAACAGATTTACTCTTTCGAAAGCGACTGATTTTTTATTTGAATATTCACTGAAATTGTTTGTCGAAATGAGAACTCTCTGATAGTTGTGTGATGCGAATCCGAGTTTGTAGCTATCAAAAAACTTCTGAACAGATTATTTGTTGGCGATTAGAATCGAAAATCATGGAAATGATTTTGGCTCTTGCATATTTAGGTTCCAGAAGAAATTATGCTGTGTTTCATGCGATGATCAGATCAGGGAATTAATACATGGGGGTGTCGGTTCCGTTTCACCCGATGATGACATATATGTAATAAACGAGAAAATCTAGGTGATCAGTGGATAAAGTTGTATCAAGTAGGAATTACGATACTGATTAATCGTCAATTGGCCGATTTGCATACTTCTATACAATGCCAGTAATTCTAGGATTATGTTTTGACTAAACGACAATTCACAAACGAAATTATCAATTTTTGAGTGAATTTGATGGAGATTTGACGAAGTTGTATCGCTAGAAGATAACAACTGAATGCCAGTTGATGAGTGCATTCGTTCTCCAATATTCCGAAAGATATAGTGAGCATGTATGAAGGATATGGAACATGCTGGCATGATTAATTGCTGGTTCATGTATTGAGTGCAATAAAAAGATCATTTACATCTGAACTGAATGAATTGAATGTGGTTATGAACTTAAGGTATGGTTGCTTTATTGATCAACATAACGTAAAATTCTCACTGTTCGAGTATAATTAGAAGCAGTTTCGCGATAAACAGATTACTTCCAGACAATGTTTGCTTGTTGTTATTAATCAAATTTTTATTCACGTTCTTCACTGCTATCTCACGATCAGTGCATTCCACTCGTAAGTAGTTATAATCTTCAATCGGGTGTTCTTCAGCCGATTGCTGAAAAGTTCGTATTAAATTCGTGACGAGTAAAATTTTGGCAGTCCGCCGTTATATTTGATCGGACATGACAAACATATGATTGGTGAGGAAGTGTGGTTCGATTTTTTATTTGTTTTTTTTTGAGTACAGCTGAGTTTGCTCATAAGTTTGCATGCCTTCTTCAAGCACATCATACAGCCAACATCTCGTAACGAGCACTTCTATCTCACCCATCCCAACCGCAGAAAGGAGAGTTCCCGAGAAGGAAGAAGGGTTGTTGCTAGCTAGCGGGGTCGCTTACAAAGGATAATAAGAAATCAGCATGCATGGAATTTTCGGTCTTTGAATCTGAAACTTCAAAATTTCCTTATTCACCGGAATCTAGGTGACTCCTTACAGTCATGGTATAGTTCAGTTTGTGTGGACGTGAAATGGATTTTTGTAGACCTCTTATTTAGCTAGTTTCAGCTGACATTCTCATGTACTGATTTCTTATTCCGTTGATCGCTCCTGTATGGCGTCGATATTCTTCCGTTGCCTTTCTCATTTCTCACTCTATTGTCACATTTGCCATTGTCATTTCCGTTTGATAAACGCTCTTTTGAATCGCTCTGTTTGCAGGACAGATAGCGGAATCGACATTAAAATGATAACGAGTGATGCTGTGACTAACGACAAACAGTCAGAGACTAGCAGCAGTGATTGCCGTGATAAGGCGGACGAAAGATGCAAATCGGCTGTGGTGACAACCTTATCAGATGAAGAATTTCAACGTCTACAAGAGCAGTTGCTTGAATTGAAGAATCGAAACTACGAGCTGATTGAGGAAAATAAACGACAGCAAAACTATATCAATGCACTTCCATCAAGGACAACAACTATCGATTCGTTGAATTTTGCTACGAAGGTTCCATTTTTGATTGGTTCATTAAGTTTTTCAGTCCACTGTGGGTGATTTTACACTCTCTTAGCGTTCGTTGCCGTACATATTCTTCAAGCGTATTCATATATTTTCACGGTTCTTTTCAATTCTCATGCTAGACCGATGATTTTAGCCAATGATCATTGAAAAGCTATCAGAGAGCGCGGGAGTTATGTTCTCTGAAGATTTATCATAAAATGAAATGCGTATTGAGCGGTTGACTTATCCAAGGTTTTCAAGGGTTTGCAGTTGATCGGCCGAAGAAAGGACAGAGAAGGTGTGAACGAGAAATTAGAACATGAAATACTGATACTCAGAAGCAAGCTTTCCTCTCAGGAAGAGGAATTCCGCCTACAACAATCCACTCTTCTTTCTGAACTCAACAAGGTCTCATTTCGAGTTTAGAATTCTTTGCTGTATATCTTATAGAGTATTATTACGCCATAAGCCATAACTACAGTTAGGACATGAAATACTGATGGCTGTTATTTAACTTTTTAAAGTTTATTTTAGGAGTTTAACCACATGCTGTTTGAAATTAATCGTATGTGTGTGCTTATTGAAGCGGAAAGGAAAGGCATCATTGATTTTATTATTGGTTTGATTGGTGTTTTGATTGATGTATTACAGGTAATTTCGCAATGTGAATCCTTAGAAAATGAGTTGAAGCAAAAGAATGCAAATTCTAACGAATCTAAAGGAACACTGCCTTCTAATGCAGGTAACCGGTCTGCGATCTGTATTTCATGCCAATTTTGGTTTTGTTAATCATATTTGAGGCACGATGCACGATTGAGATGAATTTAAAAAATGTGAAATTTTGAGGTAACATTCAGAAAATCTGATGGAGATCTTTTGGTTTTCACTCCCGCAAATTTTTTTATTAACTTCCGTTCAAACTCGTTCATTTGATGCAGTGTATTTTAGAACTCTCCCAACCAGCCACGAACAGTGACAATGCGAAAGCTCAAGCTGATAAAATTATTGCTCTACAAGGTGAAATTACTCACTTCAAAGGTGTGAATATTTTTCAGTTTTTGCGTTTGCATTTTTATCTCATTCAGTTTGTGTGGATTGTTTTAGTGATTGTTTTCAACCCGTACATGTAGTTGATGTTGTACTCTCTTCTAGTCTTATGA
This sequence comes from Anisakis pegreffii, assembly GCA_035041965.1. NCBI lineage: Eukaryota > Metazoa > Nematoda > Chromadorea > Rhabditida > Anisakidae > Anisakis > Anisakis pegreffii. The sequence goes on along the minus strand of JAPYMA010000792.1, from coordinate 69,015 downwards.
ATATTTATTTTGACATTCGGCTGAAGGCAATATCTTATTCAGAGGTAAATTTTGCAGCTGTGCTGGCAGAGAAGGATGCTCTCTGTGCAGATATTGAAGCATTGAGAAAAGACTTGATGGCGTCTAGAAAAGATTGCGAACAGCAGCTCGCAGAATCGAAGAAACAGTTAAAAATTTTGACTATTCTCAAATTGTTCAATGCAGAATTGTTAAATTTAAACAGAGCGTTGATTTTGCTGTGAATGTATTGGAGCGCCTAAAGGTTTCATGAAATATTATCATTAAACTCATCATGTCTAGCCGTGATCCTACTTGATGTTACAGTTGATGGTTGGTTATTATCTGATGGCGGGAGATGATTTTAACCTTACAGAATGTAAGGCGATTTGAAATTGTTCAGATCGTTTTGGACGGCAGCACAACTCAGTTTGAATCATTGAAAGTTCAGATTGTTTGAAGCCATGCAAAGATTGGAGGACGCACAGCGATGTAATGCTGATCTGGAAGTTTCTTTGAAAACGAAGAACGATGAAATTATTCGTCTTAGCAGTTCACTTCAAGAGGCTGAAAAAAATGTAGAACTGGAAGAGAAGAATACAGAAACGATCTGCTCATTGACGGAGGCGGTCGATAAACTGAATAAAGAATGTGATGAACTCAGAAAGGTTGGCTGAAGAATATTCATTGAGTGTGTTTTGTAATTTAAAAAAGGAATTTTGAAGTCATATTCTTTGCTCAAACCACTCCTATACTCACTTGTGTATATTTGTGTTCAGATGATGTTCGCTTGATCTTATTTTATCAATTCTTATAGACTCATAAAGAAGATATCGATGCAAAAGCTGAACTGTCGAACGAAGTGGCAGCGCTGAAAGCAAGTCTGCACCATTCAGAAGTTACGTGGAAGAAGAGCCTTGATAACCTGAAATCTGAGGTGAGCAAATCTGAGCGTAACGATTATAGTTGTCTTATCTTTTGTTACTTCCACAAATGCGGATAAAAGTTTCATTTGCAACGAAAAATGATTCATTTTAGCGTGATGATCTGAGATCTGAAAATGAAAAAGTGCTGAAGATGAAAGCAGAAATCGAATCGAAAACGTTGGAGTTCGAAAGAATGTTTTCTCAAAACAAACTTCTCATCAAGGAAACGGAAAATCTGAAGATGGATTTTGAGAATATTAGCAAAGCAAATGAAAATCTTACCGAAGAAATCGCTCAACTTCGGAATACTCTCCAAACAGTGAAAGTAATTTTGATTTTTGTTGTTTCCTTTCGTATTCAGATTTGTATTATTTGTTTAATGAATAGATTAATGTGGTTGTATGTGTTATCAGAAACGGTGATGATGAACTTAACGGAGCTGAGCTGAAAGTTTATTTTATTATGATTTTAGGAAGAGAAAGAAGCGAGTGAGATGGTGAAAGGGGAAGAGTTGAAAAAATTGCGAGAGGAACTCTCGGTGAAAGAAGAAAGACTCGCCGAGCTGGCTCGAACAAATGAAGCGGTATCGCCTTTCAAATACTCTGCTTTTAAAGCTTCTTTGAAAGAATTAATCAAGGAAATTTTTACGTTGAGTAATTTGGAAGTTTACCTTCTTCGTAGTGATAATGGAAACTATCAAAGCATCTTTGCCAGCACTTTTTTCATTTCGTTTCACGTTTTATTTAGGAGATTTTCGTGGTCACCAGTGAACTAAAGTCAGTGAATTCGGATTTGGAGACGAAAATCAAAGAGAACGAAGAGAAGTTGAAAGCGAAAGATCAGGAAATCAAAATTGCATTGAAGAAGCAGGTAACCTTTTGCATCAAACAGTCATCTGTTCTGATGTTTTATTTAAGTTTATTTTCTCGATTATAATTGCTTCACAAAAATGTCAATACGTATGATCATGAAGTAAGCCAAGTATGAAATCTTCACGATGTTTTAGTCCTCAATGGTTCGCGAACTCAGACGTCAGGTGCTGCAAGAGAAGAAACGAGCTGAACAAGCTGAGAGACAGTTGGATGAAGTATTGGGTGAGTGACGAGGATCGCTTCAAAACTTTAATCGCAAAATTCATTTTTAGTTCGAAATTTCTGGTTGCATTCCTCAACGTTGATTGATTGAGATGTTTTGGCTGTGATATTATGAAATTAAATTTGTTATCAATCAGTTAATTTTGGTGACCGATCGATGTCAATTTTAAAGGTGGCGGTCGTCATTTTCGTGTTGGTGGCTCTCCGATGGGTGCTGGCTCAGATCATGCGCGAACCAGTGGTGCCGTTGAGCCGGCATCAAGCATATGCTCGTGGGCATTTGTGGCCGATTCCGATGCAAATTCCCTTCATGTAAGACTTTTTTTGGTGGAATTGATTGACCATAGGTTCTTCCGAGTTGATGAGGGCCCCGGGCAGGTTGTAATTGAGAGCATTTCAGACGCTAGACGGTGACGAGAGCTCGTGTTCGGCATCGGTGTTAGAATCAGATAATGCAGAGCTGATTTCGAAATTGGCCATGTTGCAGAAGAAGCACTCTGAAACTGTGGATCGTGTAGGTTCATTTGCTTCGTCAACATTGAGCACTTGCAGTATATGCGAACGAATTTTGAGTACCTACAGATTGGATTATTTCAATGTAAGACTGCATTGCAGCTATCAATGATCGAAGAAGAGAACGAGATGTTACGTAAGGAAGTTGCGGAGAAGAGTGAATTGATCGCTGAGTGGATTCGTTTGAAACCCTCAACCGGAGTGGATTCGCAGTTTGCAGGTGCTGCTGCTTCATCTTCATCACCCAGTAAGGCTCATCGTTTCGTGATTCTAAGTGAAAATTCTTTCTCAAATATAATCTCTCGAAATATAAATTTTGAACACTCGTATTAAGTGTCAAGTGAGAGCGATCGTAATTGTGCGATGCACATTTTGAGTTTGAATCGACTTGAATGTGAACGATAAATGATTAATGAATAAGGTGTGCGTCTTCGTCGTATGTTGGACATGGTACGAGTTGACGAGTCGGCCGCAGATATTCGTGACATGAATCGACGTTTGCAGAGAATGCTCGAGGAAACGCTGTCGAAGAATCTCGTTCTGCAGAAGGTTGTTTGTATGTTGTTGCACGTTTCATTATTGTTTTTTTAGAAATTTCGTCAGCTCACTCAGTTCTCTTAAGTTCGGTTTGCAGTTTCAGTTTACAGTGTCATTATGGTCAGACGTTGTTTTTTGCTTTTCATTTTGCTGTGGGAAATTGATACTGATAATATTTTGCTATTGCAGGATATTGAGTTGTTGTTAGCGAAGGATAAAAAGTGATTTTCGTAATGCGATATTTTGGCCGGGTGATTAAATTCTGGCAAGCATCGAAGGAGGGATCTCGCAAGAGGAGCAGTTTTCAGTTACTGGCAATGTATTCATTCATTAACCGTGGTATTAACAATGAACCGACGAATAACTAGCAATCGATTTGTTTTTGATTTTGTACAGATACACATATATTCCAATAGTGTTGTTTTGCACACTCTTGTTTCGTTAAGATCTAACTGTTACTTTGGAATGATATTGACATTTGAAATCTCATTCATTATCCAGCATTAACACTGCATAATAATACTCTGATTGTCATAAACAGGCGAAGGCATCAGAGGTGCTGCGTGATGAACATATCTGAATATTGAATTGGAACGTTTGTTTTCTGGCTGAATTTTTGTTTTTGTATGTGGACCAATTACTCTTTCGTTGAGGTAATTCATATCTTCAAAATCTTAATAACTTTTATTGTATTCTTCGAAAATTGGAAACGTGCACACATTCATAATTTTGCCCATTTTGTTTTGCAATTGGAAAGAGCTATGAATTGGTCTGAATCTGTTTGAAGTTTCATGTCGAAGCTCTATTGAATCAATAAGTTTTATGTTATCATTCCATCTTTCTTTTTTTCGTCATTACTGACGAAAACTAACTCTCTATATAATTTCTCTTATAATTATTCTCTACAGTTAGTTTCGATTTCTTATGTACTTCGGATTTTTGACTTTAATTCCTTCTAACATTTTCGCTTATTGTTAGTCTTCAGCGGTAACTGTTCTCTTAAGGTTGTTTCTGAGGTTGTGTCTGTGATTTTCAAGCACGTTGTAATAGTTATATTTTCATTCGATGATATTGTAGATATGAACGGTATTATTCTCTCGTTGTATATAGATGTTTCTGTTATGGTACATATTTATCACTTTGATATTGTTTCATTTAGTATCTCACACCGGTGTTATTACTCTCATTGAATATCAAATATTCTTTGTAGCAAAGATGATTTTTATTTGCAGCTTATGTTAGATTGTATATATTCCGTTTGTAAAACTAAATAATTCGAATGGATAAATTCTTTCTTTCTAATAAATGAACGACTGTTTAGTGGTGTTTCATTGTCCAGCGGCGTTTCAATCGTCGTCTTGTAAAATGAGATTATCACAGACTGACTGCGTCTTGAGGAATATTGGTTGAAATGACATAAGGCTGTGGCCATGAGAGAGCATCCTTGTGCTTTTCTTCGTGTTAACAGTTGTTGAAAGTTGGGATTGATAAATTCTTGGACAAATTTTATTTTATGAGACGTGAAGGTATCGAATAAAATGCCTTGGTGTGTGTTGTTACGTTCGTCTTAGCCATGCATTGCTTTGAAATCGCTGAGATGTTTTGGGAATGTCGAGAATAACCGAGCGATTGATTTGTTCAGATATCTATCACAAACGCATCGAAGACGATTGGTTATTGCGTGGATAAGCAGATGTGAGATGTTATCTTTGTTGTTGTTGTGATAAATACGTGTGCATATTGCAAGAAAACAGTTCGATGGTAATTTTGTGTGATCGAAGAAGACGAAGATCAGGATCTATGCTGGAGGCTGAAACGCTGAACGAAGGAGATTCATCTGCAAGTGTGCCTGGAGGCACAACCGCAGAAATTCAGGAGAATCTGCTGGCATCAACACTGACCCTTCATAAACATGATTCAGTCAGTTGACTATCGTTGCGTTTCATTCAAATGATATTTCGCATGACATCTCTTGCTGTGAAGATATTGGGGATGCAAATGAAAGATAACAGAAAATAAACGAACTTCAGAGAGTGCATATGTAAATAAATATTCGTATGCTTACGTTTGAACTGTTCAAATGAGGCGATACGAGACGTATGAGGAATGTGAACCACCACATAGGTTTTAGCTTTTCATTTTTGAAGATGGAAGGGAGCATGAGTAGCAAGTTTACAAAATTACACATGTTCCTCAGAAGTCAACTTCATTTGTTCAGATACTAAATGCAGATCAAATAATCCCAGTTAGTGAGGAACACGACGAGGTTGCGTACGATGAGGAATGTCTGTTGGCTGAATTAGCACGTCGTGATTTCACGGTATCGTCGCTTCCACAGAATATTCTCTTGAACATCAGCTTATCTGATCACTCGTCCAATCTTTCATGTCATTTGAATCGCTAAGCCATAATCGTTTATTTCCAATATGGCGACTTACTTTCATGGAAATCCCTTCTAAGCAGTTCAGTTGCCAACAAATCCCGTCCATGAATTCTCGAGTAATTGGTGTTGATTCCAGCCATATTTGTAGACATTCACTTTCCTCAAGGAATGCAGTTTCAGATTTTCATGTTATCCGAAGCTGGCAAGCCGATTTTCGCATCGTGCGGTCATGAGGAGCGATTGTGTTCGTTGATGGCATTGGTGCAGACGTTCGTGATGGTTGTCGACTCGTGGAGCGATTGTCTCGTACAGATACAGTCTGCGGACGTTCACATTTATTTTTCGCACCGAAATTCGCTGATACTGTGTATCGTTTCAAGGGATCGTTTCCAACTCAGTGCTCAAGTTGATCTGGTTTATAAACAGGTTATTATTCATTCATCTTTGGTGTCGGGTTTATCATTTGCGAATATTGAGATGATGCGTGTCTTGTGAATATTGTTTTGCTGTTTTACATCTTGTGAGACTTGCTTGTATATTCTGTAAAATATATAACGGTAATTGAAGGTGATTTCAACTCTGTGTCGTGCTCAATTGGTTTCTGTTTTCCAAAAGAGGGGACCAAATTTTGATCTTCGTTTATTGCTCAAAGGTATTTTTTGATTCAGTTCTCTTAATTAATCACTTTTCACATAACAAATCTCTGTGTAACGTTGCCAGTAAAGCAGTGGAACGAGTTAAGGCGCAGAAAGGCATTTCAATGAGATAATCCGATCGTTTCGCTGTGATACGTCCGTATTTCTGCGGTCAATACGTGTATTCCCGATGAACTCCTCTGAACGTGAGCTTATATCGATGACAATCATTAACTGTATGAACAGTGCTAAGGTATTGTTGTTGTTGTTTACGATCGGTATTATTGTTTCAAGTGATTTATGAGGTAATTTTTTCTATCATCTGTTATACACCGATTCAAATTCAGCTATCAAATGTGGTATTTGGATTAGTGTTAGCACATCGTCAATTAGTAACGTTGGTGCGTATGAAAGGAATAGCGTTGCATCCTTCTGATTTGCATATTCTGATAAATTTGTTGGAATGTAATCCTTCGTTTCGAAATGCTGACAATTGGATTCCAATTTGTTTGCCTAATTTTAATGATACGTTAGTGTTATTATGATCATTATTATCCTTTTTGCAATCAGTTTTTAATCGATTCGTTAGTATATGCCGCTTTGAATGGAAATTCGTGCGTCGTGTTTTCTTTTGAAAGGTTAATTGGTTAATTTTGCTAGGAAGTTGTGAGCATTTACATACATTTCGGTGTTCATATTGACAGTGTTTCAGGGGTTTTGTGCATGCATTTGTATCGTATTTATGGGAGGGTAGTCCAGCTTGTCTGATGCTGATATCACTGGAAAGAGGTGCATTTCAAGCTTTACGCGACGTGAATGTCGCAATCATTTCAAGACTGCTCTCACCGAAACATCGAGTTGCAATTCAAAACGCTTTCGAGAAAACACCAGTTTTAGATATTGATACGGTGAGTTCTGCATATCCTTTGTGAAAGACCATCGCCACTGATGTGCGAGATACTAATTGTTAATTGTTATTCTCAAGAAGAGTTAATTCCTTTGAACAGATTAATGTTCTTGTTTTATCTTTTCAGAACTTATTTCCGGACATTTGGCATTTCGTTTACAAAAACCGCTGTTCAGCACAAATGTGTTGTTCGCCATGGAGGATACCGTACGTGAACGACGCGGAACGACGAACCCTCTTGTCGTATTATAAGAAAGTCGTCGGTTTTTACTCGGAGGCGAACGAACCGAAAATTTTGTTTGCCACAACGCCGTACAATTGTCTTATGTCTTGTGTGAGCTCTTTTCGAGTTCATTTAGATTTATATTCGCTGGACGTTATTCAGGCATTATCACTTGTGTTCGTTTGTGATTTTGGTTCAGAAATTTGAAATAGAGTCGGATGCACAATATTGCAGCAAATGATTCAAATCATATTTATGTTCGACTCGTTTATTCTTAATTGGAAGGAAAAATAGATTTATTAGTCTGCGATGAGTGAAGGATTTGACATTTGACATTTGAAGCTTTATTGAAATCTGACGATCAATTTTAAAAAAGTACATTGTTGTAATTTTAACCGATATAAATTCATTTCGTTGTAGATAACTGCAAATTACGAGCTGCACTGTGTGCTGAGTCCTTTTGTTCAACGAGCCGCAGCAAGCGCTCAAGTGGATCGTCTCATCAAGATACTCAAGAAGGAAGAAAGTCGATACTTCATCACCTCGTCGTTGTTCTTTTGAAACTGACAACTGATTAAAGTTTCCTTGTGATATTCACTACCTTCGAACGTCTTTTATTGTGTTGTATTTCGTGTGTGCCTTGTATCTCTTTTGAACTGATAGTGATGTTGAGCATGTAATCCCGGTTTGTTTCTGGCAAGAAATACAGTTTCGCGATCCAGTTCTTATTTGAAATAGCATCACAACTTGGAAATTTCATGTCTATACAATAGTCTGTATGAAGTAGCGCATATTAAGTATATTATTCGTTTTCCATTTTCTTGTTCACTCTATTTTCTGCTTTTTCAGAAGAAATTAAATTGTGCTTTTGGCGATTACTGTTGTAATATAGAGCATAATCTGTTGATGAGTATCACAATTTTGATCGTTACGATTGTTGTTATCGTTATCTAAGTTGTGTCTTTATGTTCTGCTGTTCTCGTGCTCCGTTTCATAATGTCTTTGCAGTTTTGTTGTACACTTTTGAATTTCAATATTTGCTGTGTGCTAATTTTCCCAGTTCGTATCTGTATATGTTCTTGTGTTTTGGTTCTGCAATGCTTATAGACAAATATACTTATTGCTTTCATTGATTGCACTGTTTTGCCTTTCTGTAATTTCGGTTTTATTGCAGATGAGATGTTGATTTGTTGATGATTTAATTAGAGATTATCAAGTTGTTTTACTGGGCACAGTGTCTATTATGCCGCGTGTTTATACAAATGACATAATGAACATTGTGCTCAGTTTAGTTGTAGATTGTTTAATATGCCGATCGCTACGGATTTGCCGAGTTACACCTGTTATTTAGTGTTATTTAATGTAATCGCTGTCTATTATTAATTCCGAAAGATTACTGACTTATTGATGTCAGATGTTTTAAACAACTGCTCTGGACACAAGTTCAATCGATCAAGCAGAGCGATTTTCGGGTTCCTTTCAAGTCCCTCTCCCTAGAAATCATTAAGTAACGTGGGAGAGTAGCCCTACATCTCTGTGAGAGTCAAATCAACAGTCGACATTAGAATTCCATGAAAACGTGGCTTCCTGCGCTACAATATCTTTAGATGCTCGTTATGAAGGATGTCAAGGAAGGAAGGATGTGATAACAGAGAGGCATAAACTCGTAATGAATTGACATTGTAATTGCTGATTAAGTGAACAAATAAATAATGTAATCGCTGTATTCGGTGAGCACATTAAACGGGTGAATGTCCTGATTCGATGTGAATATTTTCGACAACAACGCAAATAACAGTGTAAACAATATTGAGGCAAAACTCGAAGGACAATACTGTATATTAATTCTAGAATGAATATACACTAGTGTCCTTCCAAGGATAAAACGGTAAAATGTAGCAACGAATGAGAGATGGCAATTTTCATATCATACAGAGCTTGCAATTTATTTATTCCACTTTCAGCTAATACATGTGAAGTTTTCTAGATTTTGTTGACGAAGACAAAAACATCGCAGTGAAAATATGTTGCTCATTTCTCTCTTTAAACATGCCGTATTTATGATGCAGATCAATCAGTTAATTAACAATAACCATTATCAATAACAACAGAAATGTATCAAACTTCCGATCACTTGATTGCATTTTTGAGGACTGGCCATAAATATAAAGCACTTTTAGCGGCCAGTTGCGTGGCTTCTTTGAACTGTTTCAGTTTGGCTGTTCCAGTTTGTTCACAACAAATCACTTGTTTCAGAGACGGCATCAGGGCTAGCGTTACAGATGCAGCACAGTGACAGTCCGATGATTTCGATGCATCCAGTTTCAGTTCACCATTTTCCGTAATTATCACATAAGCCGCCACACACATATCGAGCGTCTGAATGCCGGCATTGCACAGAGCCAGCGAAGAACACATTAAGATAGCCGCCAGTACACCGCCGTCATCATCCAGAACTGTCACTTCGACGTCGACTTGCATCTGATGAAATGATACGGATTCAGTGTTTCCATACGAATGATTCGCACAAGAATTCGGGCTTGAATTCACTTTGGGAAGAGGAAAAACTGACAAGATTGCATTAGATGCGATCATAAGATGCAATGAAAGGAGTTCAGTTTTTTTTCTTCAAACAATTCATTGAAACATAACAAAATAAGAAAAATTTCCTTATACAAATCAAAAAGTGTTTCAGTACAATCGGCAAGATGTACACGCACACAGCAGTTAGATATACCTTAGAAAGTTGCTCGAGTGCGATAAGCGCTTTCAATGCCGACTCAATCGTATGACTTGAACCCTCAACGGCACCTACTACTTGAACCTGTAACTCGAAAATTTTATTGTCTCTCCAGCCAAATGAATGTCATCTGCTTCTCTCTGATGGTCACCTAACTTCATGCTATAGAACAATTCCAAATCAATAAACCCAGAGTTTGTTCATATTCCTCAAATCAAGTCAACCTGCGACTGATTCTCGCTTGAACAGAAATTAGTTCCCGTCCTACCACGCGATTCACCAAATCAGAATGAGTTTTTTTTTTTGAGTTTTAGTCAATTCCGCGTTGAATGATCTAAAATTTTTTAATCACTCTTACCGCATGCTGACACTTTCAACTGATTTGGAAACCTGCATTAAACTTACGTTAACAATACCTTCACCGCAATCGAAATCCAAATTTTTCGTCGGTTCTTTTGGTCCGTCACTGAAATAATTGAATCGCATCAATCACAAACATATCTGCAAAATGAAACATAAAAATGGTAATTCTCAAAAACCAACATTGTACAAACGACCTTCGTCGATCCCATCTCAATATACGCAGAACCTTTGCATGCGTCGAAGATACCACTGCGTACAACTGCAAACAGCGACGCATCGGGCATTGGCAATAAACATCAAATAAATCACTAACAAACTCACAAATCGTCCGAAAGCCTGCATCGCCTCGTTTTGTATCCACCGAGCTTTTTGTTCGTTTCAATAGTGACGCCAATGGAACTGATTCAACTAATGAATGCAACATCTTTCAAGCAGATTTAATCAATGACAACAACGAGCCTTTATAAGTAATGTGATCACTTTGTAGATCAACTTCTGAAAATTTCATCGCACCTTTATTAACTGATAAATGAATTACAGATACGGCAGGTTTCAGTCAAATCTTGAAACACAGGCGATAGCGAGCGATATGCCTTCGATTGATCATGTCCTGAGAGTGTTAAGGCAACTAACTACTCCACTCATAAACGATAAATTCATCCTATTCCGTTTTACATACTCAACTATACAACGATTTCCATAATAAGTTTCTAGCTAACATTACGAATTCTCATTACTCTGTTCGTTTCAACATTTTCGATTACTATCAATACAGGCCCAATAGGGAAATATTTTATGGATTTGATGAATAACAAAACCACACAAATGAAAACTGTCATGAACTGAGGATTGGCATTATGATATATGTTATCGTATGCGACACAACACGTATATGCAAGAAATATGTTTCCATTCAGTCATTATGGTGAATATAAATGCCGAAATAACCGGTTGAATATTCCAAATAATACAACGTTGAACACACTAAAGTGTTTCTAAGATTTCTACATAAAATAATTGTATGTGGAAACTGAATGCGATTCGTTTAAACAAATCAACGAACAACATAAATCTCTAGACTTCAAAGCATCTTGAATATCAACTTGTCAAACAGATGAACCAAAATGGTACAATACAATACAGTTTAGAATGGCCTGACGACTGAACAAAATGCCTTGTACACTTACAATCGCAATAAACATAATCAGCATGTCTCCTCTACGACTGGTAAGAAGATGACAACACAAAAAGAATATAATCACATCGTGACAACTGACAATCAGTCAAATTACAAGAAATTAAAATGGCAATGAAATGATTATGAAGAAAATATTTAAACAGAATGTCTGCATAATATCACATTCAATACGTGAACATCGAGCTAAGTCTGATCTATCGAAACAAATTCACCAAATCAATAGCATTTACATTCCAAACACAAAAAGACTACTGCATCAGTTTTTCTTCAGTCTCGGTCCGAATATTGTACTACCAACCCGAACCGATGTGCTCCCCTGAAGAACAGCCGTTTCAAAATCATGAGACATTCCCATTGATAAGTCGAAATCACCTTCAGACGAGCCGGTGCGTTCACAAAATCTGAAACGACGATAAATTCTTTTTGAAAATAAACACTCGCATTGGATTTGTCAATTTTCATCTCAGAAGCAGTAACAACCAGTAAATTGATAACAACATCAATTCAACTTTGAGTTTTCTCAAAATGGACTTATCTAAACATACGCAACATATTTTGACACGCCATATCCCAGAAATGTTGAACGAGAAGTAACAGACTAGCTCACCTCTTTCGAATGTCAAACAGCACATCAAAATCAGTGTTCGGCAGTTCCGATGAACTATGTTCATACGAACCAATCGTCATAAACCCTGCTAATTTTAACGATGAACACTCCGACTGCACGAATTTCGCCAACTCCACAGCCTGAAATGAACCGAATTCTCGGTTGAATATACTGAGACTCATCATCAGTAAACACCATTACAGCATATCCATTAGCAATTCAAGCGCAGTAACTCAACAAAGTCACAAAAATTTTCAAAAATCAAGAGAGAATCCACAATTTTAAGCTACACACGATTACGAGGTTATAATCGCAACTAAAAATATGACAGCTAAATTGATAATAAAATCGACAGACCGCATCTGGAGTGGCGCCACCTTTTTGAGGCTCATCACTGGTGTTCGCCTGTACATAAACATTCAAGCAACGACCGTGTCTCGACATTTCTTTGTTCAGAAGAGCACAATGCTTTTCGGTACTTAGTGTTTCAACGTAGTGGAGATTTGGCACCGATGCCAACTTAGCAATCTGAAATGTTCGTTGGATAAGTAAGGAGGTTTTCGATGATAAGATAAAATAATAAGTGAATGAGTGTTGCTGGTTTTATTTTGGTAATTCGAGAGCATGAATTACTTCTAGAGGCGGGCAATAGCGGAATAGCTTCTTCGCTAATAGCTGCCAGAAGAACTTCATCGGGAATTAGGTAAGTAATCACCTATAGGCAACCTCAAATTCAATTGGCATCTTCAAAGTAATCAAATAGAAATCAGAAAGACTCTGATCACGAACCTTATTCGATTGAATCTGACCTATAAAGTGCCACTCAATTTCCGGACATTCATCCTTCAGTATCACCGCCTTCTCGGCCAATTCTTGAATGTAGTTTTCGCCGAACTTCCGATGGCCTTCATCATAGCATCGCCTTTACATTAAATAAATAATTCTCATAAGACGATTCGAATTCTTACGCATACAACCATGCGGAGACCCAATATATTCACAAAGAATAGTGCAAAATTCCGAGACAGACCGTAAACTCAGAATTATTCGATGAATAAGAATAACCTACAGTTACTTAACTGTTTTACAATTCTATCTAAGTAAATGCATCGGTGCAGCCGAATTCAAGTTGCTCTTCGGAAATAAATCAAGCTTTTCAACTGACTGACTTAATAAGTTGAGGATGCTTCAATTTCGACACAGCAACTAGAACCGGTTTCCGATTGCGCCATTTGTCGGTACTCTGCGCCTTTTCAGCAATTACGTCGAGTCGATCTATTACTACTCGAAGATTACTTGCAACTGTGTCTAGTTCAGCTGCTGTCGGTTCCGGTTGTCCAGCAGTACTCATCCTGACCCTGAGAAATTGTTTCATGATCCGAGAACAATTGTAGCCCGGCTCGATGCAACGCCTCGTAAGCATTTCTGTGTTCGTAGAACGCTTACTTACCTAGGCACAATCGATAATAAATACACACTGTTCTAAACAATTGTTCACTCATTAAATTAAATAACATGAGCAATTAACGTTCCGGCATTCATCATTTCGCATATAACAAAACAAATGTTTCTAAACGCATATTAGCCAATCAAAACTTTCTAACGATTATGCTCACTCAAAATGGTCAGTCACCAAAGAAAATCATTTCAGCCATTTAGAAGTGCCTAAACATCCGAATCAGCCACAATCATGTAAGTGTTGTAATCAATCAAAACGGTCGACAATATCGACACTGGACGGAACCCTCGGGGTAGTCCACCCCTCCAACTCCAGCTAGCACAAGAACTTTTCTGAGAGATCACAATTCAACATGAAAACACACAATCTACCAAAAAAGCACGCGAACTGAATCGCTGAAACCAGAAAACATTCCAAAGATGGGAAACACTTAAAAAGCAAACTGAATGGATAGCCTAACACCATGATACAATACAAACGAACAGAAAAAGAATCATCCTACAAACTACAATTTCTTGTTATTCATCACCGTTGCACTAAAATGTCGAATGAGTGTATTTCTGACGAAAATTGCACATTAATCCGGAGCAACTTTACGGGCCCTCACCGGAAGGTATACACTGATCAATGCAATTACAACGAGTCACTCAGCTATAAGATATAGTTTCAGAAAACCCTCAATAGTGCTGCAAGCAAACAAGATCGCCCGACAACATATATATTATTCTGAAACTAGAGAATCTGGAGAATGCGTTGGTCAAAAGAAACAGACATGTTATCGGGCAGACCCGAAAGTACCGTTACTTTGAAAACGGTGATCAAATTATTCAAATTCAAATTAATGTTTCATATAATGTTGCTAATGATCATGCCGCAAGGGCATACTACATATTCTATGCTAAACCATCTTGTCTTCTCGGGTCTAAGCTAATAACAGTACACTTACATGTGTAAATGAAATTCTTGATTCTCAAACACTTATTTGCAGTGCTTCAAGTCCATTTTCTCACAGTATTAACGTCAGGTGAATTCTGCCATTTCGGAAATTTCGAGATAGATGCAGAAAACCCTCAGTACTACTGCAAGCAAATAAAATCGCCAGACAACATATATGTTTTTCTGGAACTAGAGGATCTGGAGAATCCATTGGTCGTGAAAAACAGAGCACACATGTTTTTCCTGATCTAAAGATCTTTTGTTTTCAACAGCGTTCAAGTCTGTTTGCAGCAAAGTCAAAACTAACAATAAGCATTCGGGTAATATGAATATGAAAGCTCTGTTTTTCTTGTCATAGTGCATTGGTTTTGTGTACAGAAATCAACTGCGCACAGTTTGGCGGTGCATACAATCAGTATATTTTGATTGTTATGGAATACATGGGATGCATGAAATTATGCTGTCTGATGACATGACCAATACCATTCAGTTGCGACAATGAAACTGATTAGTGTTTGACCGATAGTGCCGAAATGACCATTCCGAATGTTCGTTGATTCCTTTTAGATGGGCTTGTTTTTCATGTTAAATTAGGTTGCTATCGAACATTTGAATAATTTCCGAAAAGTATTTTCTTTGTCGTTGCTGAGAAGGCCGTTCGGCTCCAAATGAAACCAGGTGTGTTTGCGTATTGAATATATACAGTCAGTCCACAAAAAGTGCCCTAAAAACTTCTGTCAAGGACTTGACTCAAATAAATTGGTCTCCGTGGGATGAAAGGTTAATGGTGAAAACATCATTTACCAAAGATATCATTAAATTTACTACGGATTCATCGTTGACTATTACTCAATTTCTAAAATTCTCGCTCGATTAATTTCAAACATTTCAGAAAATTGCTCACATAAATATCATTTTGTTTTGGTAGTGAATTTACTCTTTGTATACGATCTCCAACAGTACCATTTTTTGATAAAGGCTCTGGGAAGTGGAACGCTAATTATCATTTTAATATTAGAGAAATATTCACCGGCAGATTACAGTCAACAATTTCAGAACAATTCAAAAGCATCCACGAATGTTGCAGTTGAATTGCTTGAAAAGACTATATTTTTGAAGAGTGTCTTCCTTTCCGTTTAATGGATTCTCGACTGGACAGTTTGATTGACGAATTCATGAATATTTTAGTGTGAAACTATGATGAAAATGTCAGTGCCTTGAAAAATGTGAATATATATGCAAGGTGATCATAACGTATCATGCTGCATGTTTTTCGTTACAGTTCTTTCCAGGGAACGACATTTTTTGTTAAATTTAGCACACAGCACTTGCAGTGTACCATTACAATGATATTTTTGCTATGCCTGCGTTATTTTACGAATTATTCCATAAATGTTGACTACGATTAAGTGCATCCTGATCTGAGTATATTTGGTTATCGGTCTTTCGTTCTCAGTCAAACACCAATGGTGGATATGCACCTCATTTGGATATATTTATGGTACTCATGATAACCTCAGTTCGTATTCTGAGACGAATGTTGTGAATATTTTTTGGATTGTCTTCAAACTTTCATTTCAGTTTGTAAATAGTCTGGTATTGTTTTACAAGTTTAACGTGATGCCATCAACACTTCATCCCAAATTTATTATCGTTACGGTATCACCCATATTGCTGCTGATTATTTCGAATATAAACCTGATCTGTACAAATCCGATTCGTCATCGATTCAGCATCGCACGTCGGAAACTTCTGCAGAAGGTTGAACTCAAGTATGGTTAGTGTTTTGCGAGGCTACGTGAATCACCAATTTCACCAGCATTTACTATTGTAGTCTCAAACGTTTCTAAAGTTACTGCATGACGCATCTGACTGGCTACAGTTCTGTTCTGAAGCCGTGATCATGTTATCCCTACTCCTTTTCTTCTCCACTCTTCCTTTTCCGAGACCGTTTCCCGAACAGTTCGCTTTCAATTGTAACATCTTACCAGCAGAAGCCTTCATGAAGAAGTCTTGCACACCACTACTATACGAGTGTATCTGATAGTTTATATCTACTGATCAAGAGAATATTAGAATGGACAAGATAAATGTGTGAGTAAATCAAGTGAATAATATGAACTAATGACTATCGAATTGCCTTGCATGATATTGCTGCGATTTTTTGTTGTAAGTTTTCGTTTTGAGTTGGCTTGCAAGTTTGAGGTGAACAATAAGCTGAGTGAAGTGAGCGCTTTTTAGTGAATGTTCACGAGACTTTCACCATTCTGCTCGGTGTTATGCAATGCAAACGAATGTACCCTTACGTTTCGATGCAATGATTCAGCCAATTTCTGACATCTGACGAATGCAATTTTTTTGACCGATCTGATCATAAATTAATTGATTCAGTGAATCTTTCTACGGAAAATTCCTTGCATTCTTAAACATTTTGGAATCATTTCCATTCTAAAAAATAAGGAAAAAGCGTCTGTTCGGTTGAATCATCGCTCGTAAAAGTCGTAAAATGTTCCTTATTTCAATGCAGAACACATTTCATTTTGACGTTCCACATAAAAATTCTTCCTATGCGTTTTTTCCACATCACTCATATATTCAATGAACTTTTATTGTTGTTTCCAAATAATTGCTCATGCAAATAAATGCCAGACTGTGGTGCTGCATCATCATTTCACGACAGTTCAGCAATTTTTCAAAGTTTTCGCATTTTTCTTCTTGTGATCGTTCATTCATTCGCTCAAAGGCCAAAGCAAAACTTCAACCTCAAAATAACCATCCCTGATCTAAACGGAATTTTGACCTGACCACAATTGCGATTTTAACTTGAACATAACCGCGAGCATTTCAGTTCTGCAAAAATGTCGAGTGCCGATTGAATGTCATCTGAAGCTGTTCAGCGAACTCATGCAAAAAGAATCATTGTCCGACTGTGACGGCATTGAATATGGACATCTATTAACGTGCATTGAATCAAGTTGGTTCTCTTATTATCTCGTAAAGGTTGAATTGCATCTGTTTAGTAAATCATGCACAGCATCACTCATATGTAGTAGACAAGAGGTCAGTTGACGCTTTAAAGCCTTTCTTTGACAAATTTCGATGCTTGACGTGGCTTAGAATTTTGCGTCCGGTCGCCAAACGGGTAGTCGCTTAACTTGTGTGATACAGGTTGCACGTTGAAATGCTTACTGGAGGTTTCACCTAGATTTTCAGATTTAGATGAGGTGATGAATAGGCCAATGCTGAAGATATCAGCCACTGGTGACATTTGCTGTTCACCAGCCGAGTCGAATACGTCGAGGTGGTGCAGGTCAGCATGTGCGTCATCCATGTACGCACCGACGTTGAGCACTCGTGAACGATTAAAAAGGATCGAATACTTTTGCAATAGTGGAAATGCAGCTGATCAGGTGGGTAGTGTTCTGTTTCATTCGGGGTGATAAGTGAATGCTAGTTTTGAAGTTAATGGTCAGGTTAATCTGCTGAGGACATAGTTTAGTTGATGTCTGTCTCGACAATCCTTCAATCAGGAACCTGCATAGTGTTTTCGAGTTCCAGCAGATGAAAAAATTACCTTCTTGCTCAAAGGATAATGAATTCCATAAACTGATATAATACTCATCTTATTCACTAACTTTTTCATCTCAGACAGTATATCACTGTTGATTGCGTACAAGTGTACATTTACAAGCTTGAAACGAGTTTTCATTAAAACAAAATAAATATTGTTTGAAAACATTCTTCCACTATTTCAGATGAAATAAACTATCGTTTCATTTCAGGAGTTATTAAGATGTGTTAATGACGTTATCGAATCCACTCATACCAATTCTGATCATTATTATAACATGTAAGGTATAATGTGAAGTCATATCAGAAAGATCTTCTTCAATCAAATGAACACTGTCCAAATGTGAAGTCAGTCAAGCAACTGTGCAGTCATCAATATCAATTCCAAAGATGCCCTTCCCCTTCGTTTTCATATAAATTTACGCACATATAAAAATTTACTGAAATATAAAGCGTGAAATGATACAGTAAGTTTTCATCAACTGATGTAATGAGTTTACAAAAAAAAAACAGATGGGAGAGAGTTCGAAATTATCAAACGAATAAGAATGTTAAAGATTGGCTTTTTAGAAAAATGAATAATAAGCGAACAGAGAAATAACTCAACGAATAAACAAATGTCGCGACACTATATTTCAACCAGAGCAACAACAGTAACAATAACAACAAAATATACACATCGAGAACAGAATCGAATAAATGAATCACTATGGGAAGATTAAACAGCCAACGCTGCAACTGGAAATAACGTTACTACGAACACTAATCAACAATTCTGTCGGAAAAATTCATTGTTTTCTTAACGAATACCTCAAATGAAAGACTAATTGATCGACAAGCAGAATGAAAACAATTGACACAAGACTCGTTTCACAGAATCAATAAAAATAACTGATATGACACAACAGCTCTGCCAACTGCAGAGACCTTTTTTGGCCAGATTTATGATGTTTCTGCCATTAGAACATTGACAGAGTATATTCCAGAAGGGTATATCCAATATTACTCAACATTGATAGTGAGTTCTACAAAACTTAAGAGTGCTCGTTTATAAGAAAATGAATGCAGGAGAGCATTACACATGCGACTTTCTCAAATGATACATAACTAAGTCAATCAGCGAGAGTGCAAACAAGATGAATGAAGAATTAATATGAACAAGCATTACTGTCGAGTGCTGACGACAAATCAGTGAAAAGAAGGAGATAAGGTAAGTGAACATTCACATTGGATTACACCGTGTGTTTCGATAGAAAAGCATTTGAAATACGATCGGGTTAATCAGACGAGACTCATCTGTTAATTCGGAAGTTCTGACAAAAACAATACGAATCGAATTCCCAAACAATAAGTTAAATGCAAATCAACATTTGCAAGACACGTAAATAAAGACATAAACAAACAAAATTGACACACAACACAATGCAATACAAATGATATTATCAATAAAAAATCAAATGTTTAGAATTATTCGAAATTTAATTTAACCGTCATACTTGGGTGGAGGAACTAAACGCTGATAACTGATATAAATAAAACGATATAAGTTATTACTCGACGGTCCCACTGGATCAGCAGGAAGAACCGGCAAAAACGAAAGATTGAATTGAGGAGTGCACTGCTCCATTCCATCGAGAAATCGAAAAGTATTAACAATTTTTGTGAACGAATCTTCTCGCCTAATGAATGCAATGAAAGTTGAACGAATTATGAACAGTCACTCCACCAATTTCGATGGGATTTGAATTCCTTAACAATCTACAGAACCCCGTAAAACTAAGAGAGATAGATCTTGCGAATTCGCATCACAACGCTCTCAGAATAAATTATGCAACACGCGAAAAACAGAATTAGCTTAGAGTTAGAAAAACAGAATTAAATTAACTGAAATTACGACTTAACAAAGAAATTGTGACGATATAAAACTAACGAAAACAACGATAATTGAGATAGGAAAATGAAAACTTAGAAAGGGATGAAAAAACGAAAATAACGAAATATATCCCAAAAAACCGAAAGAAAAAATATTTCAAAAATGAAAACAACAATGACTATAAAATCGAGTTGAAAAGAGAAATTCAGCGTAATTCCATATTTCGGGAAGAAGCAATAAGAGCGGTATGTTTGCTATGCACGCATATCCCCGAGGATAAAGCATAATATTCGGTCAATGACAAAACAGGCTACTAAATCAATTGTCACACACATTACCAGTACGTTACGGAACTGAAATAAGAATAAATTTTTTAGAATCATATTTTCAAATATATAAAAATATAGAGAAAAAGCAAAGAAATGATGCTGACTTAATTCTGCCCAAACATTACTTAATATAACTGTAACATTAATGAATGCTTCTGACTGATCACAAGTACAGCTTTCGACTGCGTTAAGAAACAATTCAACAGCAACGAATGCAGAGCACACAAGACATTTCTACGTGAGCCTCTGAATGCTAACGCAAAAAGTAAAAATTTCAAATACAAACCTGCGCTGGAAGCTGAACAAGTTCGAATTTCTCTGTCAATTCAGGCGATACGCCAGATGCCAGTGTGAAGACAGCACATCCAGAGAACAATAAACTATACAACATCGGTTTATTCTCCATTAGACTCTCCATGAATGGACGACCCTGAACGAACAGTTTAAAAAACAACATCGCTACATGAACATTCAAACAGATCCATGCGTAAACGTCGCACTGATGAAGTCACGTTCAAATCCTCAACCATCCAAGTCCAAAACATAAATGGCGATGATATACATCGGGAAATTTCATTCTGAATTTACTTTAATAGAACAAACTCAAAAAACTGAATGAACAATCAGCATAATGTACCCGATAATTAACAGTAAAAGTGGAAACTTGGAGCGCCATCGCCATAATATACACGGCCGAATTTAACAAATTTGGCTTGAACTCTGCTTCCAAGTCAATCTTGTCACTGAAAAGATTCGCCATTGTTATAAGCTGAAGTCTCAATGGTTGTGGATAAATGATTCCAATCTGAATGACAATTCAAATAACGAGTATAAAACAAACCGTGGCTCAGTTATATGCGCCTCTTGCACGACGTACAGCAAACATCCGAAATGCACAAGAAACTGCAGTGAAACAGTGAGCAGAGTATACGCGTTGAAAATATTCGGAGTGGGACGTTGCTTGGCCAATGTTTTTAATGGCTAAAATAACATGGATTACTTCATGAATGAGATATTACTGACTGATACACAATCGAACGGAAGTTGATTAACACGAAAGCAGCAAATTAGCTTCAACTAGTTCATTCGATGTCACAAATGAATGATTCCGTTAAACCAGAAAAAAACTGACATAGTCAGAAAAAAATTCTTCGGAGAACGATCACCTCCATCACCATGTCTTTTTTAAAGCAACACATGATTTTACGTTCAAGTATCGCATAAAACTGATCAATGCGGAACGAAGCAATCGTTGAACTCACTCGAGATCTGGATATGAAGAGGAAGCATGCGGCTAGCAACAATCCCTGGATAGTGGCTTGTGCATCCGAGAATTTGATACCGTCCAAATACAGAACGCTTTGACTATACGCGAGAACCAATGCGTTCAACGCAAGTATTTTGAACATTTGCAGGGTGGTGACCAGAGTACAACGACCCTGCTTAATCACGTGACATACTGAAATTAAAAGTCAAACACTTCAGATGAAGCCTTCAATAAGATGATATAAAAACCACATAACATCAACTGAACCAAACTAAGATCTTTCAGCGTTTCCTTAACTGTAGTGCGCATATGACGATTATTCAGGAGAACGCTTCTTCAATTATTGATGTCAAGTCAATAATTCAGCTCTATTCACCTACGTTGCAAAAATAATGCTTCGTTCCTCTTCACAATACTTTATAATGAACATAAAAATATTTCGGCAGTTTGTAAATAAATTCAATTTAGACGCATCAGATAAGAACACTGAGCACTGATCAGCTCGGATCAACTTACTCGACTGAATCGACGTATATTTCGAGGTGAACGGTGCTGCGAAAGAAGCATCGCCAAGCTTCACCAGCTGCGTCTCTTCTTCCATCTCTTTCAGCATCTTATGTAAGCGTTTCGCGAACGGACTCTGCGCCGAATTTGCCGAGTGTCGCAGTTGCCGGGCACCTACAGGGGCATCATTGCGTCGAGCCGAATGTAATCGTCTCGGTGGGCCATTTGCAATGCCTGCCGCAGCGGGTGGTGCCGAATGAGCATGCGATGATAAGTGGTCTGTTTGAGCGTTCGGTGCGCCGGCAGCAACCAATGCCTTAGCATCTTCTTCTTTCTTTTTGAGGCTCTCTTCGACTTTGCTGGCGTCGAACGGATGTGACAAGAGAGCGACACCAACGTCGGCATGCTTCAGTGCCCCCACATCATTCGTGCCATCACCACACATCAACGTTATGTAGCCAAGTGATTTCAACTCATTTATGATGCGTTCTTTTTGTTTTGGTGCCATTCTTGCGAACACAGTGATGTGCGGAAGGATTTTGCGAAGGAATTGCAGATGATTCTGAAGGAGATACGCGAAAGCCGCTCCAGTCATACAAAACTCATATGAGGCAATAAAATCAGTCAATGCTGATTTCGTGGCGGGTATCAACTCAGCTGTCACGTTACCGCTCACTGATTTCCATGACCAATTCGATTCACCATCTACAAACATTTTCCTTCGAGACGCCAGTCTTCTTTCACTCAGATCATACATAGGTACATTCATCCGAACAATTTTTTAAGAAAATGTTTTATTAAAATGCAAATCATCAACAAAGTCCGAAAAATATGTTAGTGTAATTGAATCTAGCAATTGAATAACTGCAGTTAATTCAGTTAGTAAACTGGACTCAATACCACGAATACCCCAAATTCACCCCGCAAAAAAGCAATTGATGATGAATAAGTAACCCTGATCCGGTTCATCCAGAACTAAAACTGGTTTGGACTTGTTCGTGAAGCGAAGTACTTTCGCAACGTGGCATGCAGTTAACGGGTTATCGCCAGTGATCATAACGACTCGATGAGATGATTCAATTATCTCTTTTACGATCATTTTCGTATCTGCTTTCAGCGGACACGAGATCACAACGAAACCAACGAATTTCAGATCGCATTCAAACTCTTCACGTTTCCTATCTCGAATCTGTTATGAAAAAGCGTTATTCAACACACCATTCAACTAAACTCATTCCGAACACAAATTTGACATAAGAAACCCAGTCACATATGTGCCAACGTTATCAAATTATGCCTCTACGAGTAACGATCTAAGAATCCCAAAAAATATTTTCAGCAATCAATCGATCTAATCAATTTTCCGATCACTAACCACTATATTTTTTTCTGAATTTAAACGAAAACAACAGATTCTTCCCGAAAATTTAACTTATCACCTTTCCAATAATACCAAAATAAAAATAAAATCAAACTACCTCTTGATAGCTCAACGTCCCCACTTCTTTAATTGCCAACGCTAACACACGAGCACCTTGACGTGTCAACTTCTGATAGGTTTTGTCATAATCGTCTGGTACAGATCCGTACTGCAGTGCACCATTAATTAATAACAATTAATGGCAGTTTGCGGTTATCAATCTGACTGTCAAATGAATAACATTAATCACCATATTCTTCAGCGTTTCCGGTGCTCCCTTCACAGCCACCAGATGCTTTGTGTCACTCGTTCCAGGCAGCATGTAACCCGCAATCACGGTCATTCGCTTCATTGCTGACGAAAAATGATAACGGTGAAATATCTTCAACGGTAACATCTTCGAGCGTTTCGGTATCACAGTGTCATCTGAACATATTCACAGCCGAATACAATTCATTGGCATATCGCTTGCATTCCCCTCTGCAGTCTTAAATGCATCTTTCTTCTCAATTTCGTTAACCCTCCAAATGAAATTAGACAGTTCAACCGATTTACATTCACTGCATCATCCCAACGAATTTCCAATTTTTTCATTACCGACTCTCAAAAATAAACGGACAGATATTGAATAGCACTGTTGCAACGATTAAATATCACACTGCGCAATCGACAGCTTCCTTCTAGAACTTGAATGCTACAGCAAAAAAATCTGAGAAGAATGAATCAGTCAACAAATGAATCAAACAATACTCTTTGTAAGATTCCATTCGGCCCAACTCAGACATGCTTTTTCGAGTGGATCACCCACTAGATCTTCGTCAAACCGCACCAAACTATGACATGCCACAAGAACTTGAATCGATTCCACTGGTGCGTCTGCAGGTGATCGGATTATCGTCAAATCGTCATCGTCTTCTGTATCGCCGTTCACCAACGTGATTCCTAAACATTTTCGACTTATGAGTGCTGAAAGCAACTCATCAATCGAAATCATCAAAAGTAAATATAAAAAATAACGAAAGTCAGCTCAAAACCAAGAAGAATTCAATCGTAATTCGATGAGCAATTATCAGATAATCGTAAAATAAACAGAGCATGTACCTTCAACGACCAGATTATCAGTTGTGAGCGTTCCAGTTTTATCGAAACAACAAATGTCAACTTTGCCAGCGAACGGAATTCTGAACGGTTCAGTGCAAAACACGCCTGTAATGCATTCATCAAACTCGACAGAGTCGATTCTATTCTCCTCACTCAAAATACGAACACAATAAAGAATAACCCAAAACAAAAACCTCCCCCAACAACCAATCGTCACACCATCTAAAAACTAACCCAATTTCTGCAACGCCATCAGCGAATTGTTGACCGCTAACGAGAGCTCGATAGGTAATTCGGGCGGAATAACACTCGTCAAGATCAACGAACATTCCAAGAAAAGTTTGTATTTACTACGTGACTCATCCTCACTCCCTGAAACCATTCATAATTCACAATCAATCACCAAGTGCATTCAGTTAATGAAACTGCTATCAATTTAACTAAAACATTATAAAAGCATTACTACAAAATGAAATCAAAACGAACGATGAACAACTCAAAACTCTAAATTCAGTTTAAAATTACACCTTTAATCCACAGATAAACCGATGCGGCGATTGCGAATATCAGCAAAAACAGAATGAATGCGAAAGTTTCACGATTGTTCGCCGTAACACGTTTCACACCAAACATTATCGTGCGCAGCAAACGACCCTGACTCGTGTTGAAACCGGTTCGAAGCACGTAACAAATGCATCCACCGTCCGGTGCTTTTATTCCAGCCTCATTCTTTGCTAAACAACGAATATTATCTTAGTAACCAGTGAAACTGATAGACAATTTGCTCAGTTATCTGAACAGCGAGCGAGATGGGAATGAGGCAGCAAAAACAACGACATAATCTCACTATCAATACAACCAGTTCACATATATTTGAAACAAGTGATACAACAAGTTTTGGTTGATCCCAACATCTTTACCATCAACTCATTCACTCTTAATCCAATTAAACAATTTACAAACTGAAACATATTCTGCAAAAATTACCGGGTGGAGTGTGCTGAACGATTTTCGTACCACCGAAAATCACATGTAAACGACTGTCGCATTCAAAATCAAAATACTGCGTCTTTTCGACATCCTCAATTGGTTCCTGCAATGGAAGACTTTCGCATGAAAAACACAATCGAAAGATCGTGCATCGTTTCAATGAACATCTTGCAAATGCCCAATTCACACCTTCATTTGCGGCACACTTTCGCCAGTCAACATCGACTCATCCACAATGCACGGTCCCCTCAACAGAAGAAGGTCACATGGAACCGCTTGCTCGTCTGGTGATCTGCCTTAACAAAAACAACTTCAACTCATACTAAATGTCATACGTTTGCAAATTTCAAACAAACAAAACTGGTGCAAACAAATTTTGTTAGGTAAAACTGAATAATCTTTTCCTAAAATCAACGACCAATCCAATGAAATTAGCAAAAACCCACCAACTGAAACAATATCGCCGGGCAATAATTCATCACTTTTGATTCGATTCCATCGTTTATTACGATACGCATAGATCTGATAGGCTTTATTGCCCATATTTCGGATTTCCGACATATTTTTCAGTTGTTGCTTTACTAAGGTTGCTTCGAATGTCATCAACATCATCAACGTGAACACCGAGTAGTACCACATGTCTTCCAAACACCACAAACCAACGCAAAATACCTGAAAACTTTGGTTCAGCTACGCAAATTTATGCACATAATCGCCGAGCCACACCTCTGAGCTGATCTTCAAGAGGACGTATGATTTGCTGAACGTTCGTTGGTTATATGGGTAAAACAATCTGCGATATTTGATGACGACGAGGAAGCATTTAGTTGTTCTCGAAGAAGGGTAAGTGGTGACCGAAAGCTTGAGTAAATTAATATGATCCTTCACTGAATTACTGGGTGAGAACAGTTCCAAGAATCAACCTGGAAGACGAAGAAAGGGGCCGTCGCACGCTCTTTGAACAATTCCATAAACTGTGGTATAACCATTTCCATACTAAAATTGCAAATTCTCGTTACTTTTTTCAAACCACCGAAAAGAGTTTATCACAACAACAACAATTTCGAACACTCTAACGATAAGATAATTGAGTGTTCAGTGTGAATGATTGTGCATGCAAGCTGCAAAGGTGATAACTCACTGATTATCGCCCAAATCTTGCTTTGCCTCCACTATTGCTTCATCAGTTTCGAGTCCTTTTGACTCTTGAAAATATTTCATCGGCTTATTTGTGTCCAATTCGAACGATCTGAATTGCTTCTTATCCTCGTCGAACGTATAATGCACCTTTTGGAATTCGAACCATAATTTCAATCGACCATCAAATAACTGAAATCAAACAGTGCCACTGATCACAACTGTGATTCAACAATCCACTCGGTTCCAATATCGAATCCTCAACTTCACACATGGCAATATATGAACCAAACCGTAAGATGACACCATCGGAAAATTACGAGAAGTGAACATCAATCATTATGAGCGTACTTTAATTAAAGCGATGCCAACAGTTATCATTATGTAATAGATGGACTAGACCAGAAGCGAGAAAAGAAACCTTAGTTCGTTGTAACGGTACCATTTCAGTCCATCCGTTGTTGGGTGTTGGTGTAACTTTTACAGTTGTTGCCTTGTGTACATCGGGTTCCTTAAAGTAGCACGACGATATCACCGATATTAATAAGAAACATTCTAACAATAAGTTTGAAACACAAAAGTATTTTCTTCTCATCAACAGTGACAGTCTCATGAAGAAAACATCATTTTCAGTAAATTTAATGAAGCGATTTTTTAGGTTCTCAAAATTCACAAGCAAATAATACGAAAACGATTAGCATCACTTACATGAGAACACGTAAAGAGACAATTCATCGACACAAACCAATGACAAAAAAGAACGGTTAACACCTGAAAAAAAATCTGTTAAACATTGAAAACTCAGAGGAAATAGCCAAACGTATTATATTTCACATTAAGAGATATTAACCAAAATATTCTGGATGAAAGAATCAGTATAGACCTAGAAGATTGAGAGTGTGCTCTGAGATAAACGTTAAGTGCCTTGTTGATGAACACGCATGCTTTTTCGGAAAACCGCCACAATGTTAAAACATTTTCTGCATGATTTAAAGAATTCTTATATCTTCGAACACTGATTGTGAGAGTGATACAGCATTCGGAAGTCGATTATACGATGCATGTACCAAGATCAACCAATGAATTCCCCATGAATTATCACAAAACTGCATAAAAACTAACCTGCAATAAACCAATTCCAGCCATCACAATGCATCCCAATTCCCAGTATTCACTAATGCCATACAATCCACACCACACATATAACCAGCTGCCATATAATACGATAAATGGACCGACGTATGCATGCGCAACGATTGGTTTCACCGTGTAAGGCGTTATCGATTGTACTAACTGATCAATTGCAAACATTTTCGTGATTATTACTCAAGTCGTTTGGATAAATATGAGTAATACTTGAGTAATGGGATACCTGCAATCAGGTAATCTTGCTGTTTAGGTCAACGAGAAATGGGTGTATGAATAACAAATAATCTAATAGTAAGCCTACGACTAAAAATGACTCGAATTTTACAAAAATGCTCACTAAACAGAGGACAAACCGAACGTTCAAACAAAATTTACAATATAAGTAATTCCTCACAACGGCGTTTTGAATGTCTTAAAACTGGTTCAAATTGCTTTAATAAGCATTAAAATGAGGCAGCTTAAAACACAGAAGATGCTTAAAAAGAAAATTTAAAAAACAGAGTGAAAAATACAAATATAACATATCCATTCGACACAATTCCCACTAATTAATTAAAAAATTACAAGTAAAATGAAAGTGGATCGCTCGCAACTGACATTCACGCCGACGCGTCTCGGCTCATCGCCAAAAACGGGCCGGCGCAGCGGTTTGCTGAATGAAAAGTCCGAAAAGTGAGGGGTGGGCAAAATATTTTTACGATACGTTCCCATTATCAGTTTTGCGCTCAAACCGGGTCAGTACTGAATCACTACTTTTTATTGCTATTACTTAACGTGATTATGTTTTATTGCTATTACTAAACGTGATTATGTGCGTAATCGATGGCTCACTTCTGTTATGTTGAGATGTTTGCCATGTCCTAGAGAGAGAATTCGATAGTTTTCTGGACATCAGATTTTCTTATGAGAAATTTTCAGCTTCTTCGTCATTTTCATGACGTAATTTGCGGATAAGAGACTAATTCTGCATGCAGTTGCCAAAGAATTCGCACCATGCATGTTCCTTAATGAGTACATTGATAACAAAATTTGGTTGTTCAAAGTGTGCGGTCGCAAGACGCCGCTTTGGAGGCCTTCTGGCGACCATTCGGCTCCTTTCCGAAACCGGACGGGGTTGGTGTTTGTGAAGATGATTTGTAACCATTTTGAATTTCCCGCGTTCGAATGACGAACATTTTTAATTCGCCAAAATTGCAATTCGGCTACCAATTCGATTCGCCAAAATTTCAATGGAGCCGATTTTCTCCAATTGCACCATTTTTATATGTCTGTTTATTTCAGTAATTTATTCAAATTTACTCATATTCGTTTCTCAAATTTTTGATTTTGTAGTGAATTTGATTTTTGAAAAGCGATTGATCATATTTGCATCATGCGAATAAGCGGTGTGTCTCTCGCATCTGGCAATCGGTATCTTCCCTCTCTAGTTGTTGAGGTTTTTGTGTATCAGTGTATTTCTTCCACTGATATTGTTGACTACATCGAGTTGAGTTTATAAATTTATCACCTCTTCTCAAAGACTCAAATCTGCGATTCAGCACTGTATGACTAGTCGACACAAGAGTCCTCCGAATAGGAAAAAAATCCAGTTTTTCTGGTCACCTACATAAACAACTAGCGATTTCTTTCAAGTGGTTCGCATGCTGTGTACGTAGTGTGGCTCCAAACTGCAAGATTGTTATAGTTTGCGCAATTTTGTTCAATATTTCGTCAGAAAATTGTGATTTTTGTGCATTTTAAAACAATTCTCATAGAATTAATGCAGTTTGGATCAGATAATTTGGTTCACAAGGTTGTGATTCCTTTGACTGACACTACTACTGTCTCTTAGGAAACACAAAACGCTGACCGTGAAGGTTGCGCACGAAAGTGATATTTAGTATGTATCACAGACGAGAGTTTTGCACTTTTCTTCGCACTCACTTGTACTTTATGGTGACAGTTTGTCTTTTTTTTTTGATACGTTAATTTCATAGTCAGCGCTCCTCGAAAGCCCAAGTGATTCAAGATGTCGAAGATGGGAAACCTCGCGTCGGACACTGATCCGAACACTGTGACCGTGTTGCATCGCCGTGGCCCTGCTGTCAAAACCTTGAAGACAACTGCAGTCAGTTATTTAAAGTTGTGCATTCAAATGAGAAATTGCATCGTCATAATTGCCTTCAAAATTGCTCTCTGTCCAGGAACTGAATGCAGCTCAACGACGTGGCGTTGCGATTGAAACGTCCAAAAAAATGATGGCCGGTGGCAACAGACAGCATACTGTTGACAAGAATACGGCAAGGTTTGTTGTTAATGGTGGATTGCGCGAAGAATCAATTCGCACTTTTATTCACATTGCGAAGAGCATCTTTTGCTGACGTTTGCTGGTTAAGCTATAACACCCGCACAGTTTCACCAGCGAACGTCGGTTACGTTCTATGTGTTTGTGAGTTGATTCGGAATTTTTTAAAGACTGGATGAAGAGACAGAAGAACTGCACCACGAACGTGTCTCACTTACACTCGGCAAAGTCTTGCAGCAGGCCAGACAAGCGAAGGAATGGACGCAGAAAGATCTAGCGACTGTACATAAATATCGTTTTTAAGTTCTATTTTATATACTTACATCCTTAAGTGACCTGTTCGAAATTCTGTAGATTCGAATGTGACGTGTACTGTGAGAGCCTAGTGACATCAGTTTATGGATCGATGGGTTCGGTTAGGATTGGTTTAATTGTTGGAAAGTTGATCGATATTTCAGCGTGTTAACGAAAAGCCTCAAGTGGTTGCTGAATACGAAAACGGAAAGGCTGTGCCAAATCAACAGGTTATTAGCTTTTAAATTGTTGTTTTCATCGGATGCATTCCTCTATCGTGGTTGATGTCGCATTGATGGTTTTGTTCGTAATAGTATAGGTTAATACGACTTTATACTTTTGTTTCTTTTATATTCTGTCGATTCTATTTATTTTTCTTTCACCAGTTTTCGTTTTGAAGTCAGAAGTATCAAAGTTTTGTTCAGATTCTCAGTAAGATGGAACGTGCTTTGGGGGTGAAACTTCGAGGTAAAGACATGGGACAGCCACTGGTACCAAAAAGCAAGAAATGATCATTGACTTGATCAATTCCGATTGATGAATGATGAGAATGTGATTGGAGATCAATAAAATGGGTCGAACCATTTGCTTATATTCGCCTTCAAATTTGAACTTCGCTTAAATAATCATGTCAGTAGTCCATCCGTATTTCTTATACGTCATGGTCGATATGTAATTATTGCATGTGAAAGTGTTATGAAGATTTAAGGAATGATATAGGCATTGCAAAATGATACGTTGAGGTTCAACTGCAGGAGGTTATCAATTGATGGAGAGAGGGTTCGTGAAAATTAACTTTTTGATATGGTGGGTTTTGTCAGTGACTAGATGCACCCAGAATGCATGTGTACTTTCGTAAAAATTTATGATTTATCACATCTAGTCTGATAAAATCGACATCATTTTATGAGATTGATCTGTCTTTGTGGTCATTGCCTATTATTTTAGTACTGACATCATTGAACATGGATAATTCGCAAGTATATTCATCCACAGAGCTGGCACTCACGATGGGACAGTAGTTCCCCAAATTCCAAATGCCTTGCAATTTACGTTGTTAACCTCAATTTTTCATTTCATTTCAGATGTTACTTAAAAATATTCCCTTTATTCTTCGTATAAATATTTACATAATAGTTATTTATTGATTTTAACGTCGAAAGTATGATATATTCTCAGTCAGCGTTCATTCTTTTGCGTTGACTATTTTGTGATCGTTAAATATCTTTGTTATTTTTATGAAAGTGGTGATGAAAATGCAACTATATGTGTATTACGGAATTGTTTTAATCGTTATTTGTTGTTGAGTTTGGTTTGTATGACAGAATTTGTTGGCGAATAAATGCTCCCATATAATTTGGTTACTGAAGCTGAATAACAACGACCATGTCTTTGCGAGGACCTTTTTCAATGGTGAAACCTTCATGACGAACAAGCATAAAACATCAATAGTAACATCAGCGATGTTAAGTAAAACCATACGAATAATTACAACTGTAACGATAATAACAGCAATAATAACAATGATAGTAACAGTAATAATTATAACAATATCAATATTAATAAATCTATTATTCATGAACATAACATTGATCGATACGTCAATGACCTAAAAACAAATTTATGAACCACATCTATGATTCAGAAATAAGAACAGATATCTCAAAAAGAACATCATGTGACCATTCCCTGCTTCGTAACGTTTTAAGAAGCAATCAACAATTGCTCCATTCAATAATGACAATACTAATATATTCATGCCTTTCTTCATTGATGAGGTCGATTCAATATAAATATAATCAAGCGTCAATCAGATAAACACCTCAGAAACAAATCTGCCGCAATACCGATAACGATCACAACAATGCAACGATGATAACACGGTAACCATAACAATGACAATAACAATATAAACGCATCAATTCCACACATTATTAACACCTACTATTCAACTATTCTATTCAAAACAAAAGCAAAACAATCATTCCAACAAAACAAAACATCAGAAATGATCCGTTCGCATATCATTTATCATCGCGAAACATACAACCCGCATTACTTTTTTTCATTTCTTTTCAGCGAAGCATTTCAACTTTCAATAAAAAACATTGACATTACAGCTAATCGCATTTCACGACAACGCTGCATTTACTTCAAACTGCCCGAAGCCATTTATAATTACCTCTCAAAATCAATGAATTCTTGCCAAATCTTCAACTATTTTCAAAACTTCCTCTGCGCTCACGTCCCTCTGTTCTTGATCTGAAATAACAGAAAAATTTCACCACTGTCTACAAAACAACAGTTAAGGTTTGAACCATAACCCTCATTCAATACCACACAAAATTGCAAATACAACTTCTTATGAAGAAAATATTATGAATGATTTTCTGACAAACACATTTCACAAAAAAAATAAATTTATCGTGTGATTATAAGATGCTTATCATCTTAAATTTCTAAAAGTTCAACTCATCAACGAATTATCAACAACTATCAGCAATCAAAGAAACTTTCACATGTCACTATTATTCCAGTCAAATTGCACCTCACTGCTCATCTCACGAATAGCACATCAAAACCTACTGTTAACAACAGGCATAACCAGTCCATCGATTAAACTCTCAATACTTTGTCTACTCATATCCAGCAAGCTCTCCACCAAATCGCCGTCAACAAATCCCACCGATTGCTCCATACGCTTCTCGGTCTCAAAGGTTCGATAATGCGAATGCTCTATTCGCATACAATTCTTCGTCACACCAGCTATTCGTGTTTCCAATTCATGTATGAAACTGAAACACTTTCACTGCTAAAAACACCAAGCAGCACATGCTCAGTACAAAAAAAGCTCTTCTTCCAGGGAAGGATATAGCGAGTTGTCACGAAATAAGTGTATCAATCCTGTGATGCCATATCGAATAAAGCCAACAAGCCAACGGATAAGGTCATTCAATCACACAGAGAGCAATTAATGCATTCTTGCAATCAGAGTAATGAATTTTGTTGACGTATAATCTGTTGCGATGAACTTACTTATAAAATGGCTGCGATAACTGTACGATAACACCCAGACCACCATCGGAAGTGCCGAAAAGAATCGGTGAAGTGAACGGCGGTGATAGATCGATATGTGTGGCAATCAGCGATCCATGACAGAACGTATTCACCGACTCACCCAAATAGTACATACCCGCCTCCTGAAACACAAATCAGTCACTATCAGCAACAAACTCAAACGGATCACTATTGCGTCAAAATAATAGAACAGCAAAATTGTAAAATCATAGCAAATCAACATGAGAAACACCCGACTGACTGATTAACTGACCTGTAAACGCGTGCCTTCCTCCTTATTAATAGCGTTACAGTCCTTCACCAACGTGAATAAATTAAACATTACTTCGGCACCAATGAAAGAATCCATATCAATGATTTCACATGCAGTCGTCCAATTCGTTACAAAATCTCTGCAGATTGATAAATATTAACTCAAAAAATATCCATTTTATTTTATCAATCACTCAATATAAACTCAATTCACCTCGCAATTTTTTCAAAACTCGATTCCATCGGTCTGTATGCAAGCACCGAAAGAGAACGCATCAGATCACCAACGAGCACGATATCATTCTTCGTCTTCAGATACAATGCCGTAACGTTATCGAAATCAGAACACTCCAACTTCAACTCCTTATCCGCAGTCCATTCAAATAATCGCACACAACTGTTGATCGCCACTACCAATTTACCTTTAAAGAACAATTTCTTCAATTGATTCTTTGCGACTCGAAAACAAAATAATTCAAAAAGACGAAAAAGAACAACAACAACCATTACAATAATCGTCGTTTGTTCGAATCAAAAACTGAATCCAACGAGACATTTTTTTCACTAACTCATTAGAAGTTGAATCGAGTAAACGGCGCCCTTGACTTCTTTGTCGTGAACCAATCGCATTCTAGCGCCCTCAGTTGGTGTCTTCACTTCGAATATCAACAAACGACCCTTAAAAAAGCACAACTCAACCTCACAACAACAACTCTGCCAATGAAACGAACCAATTTCGCTTCAGTTTCATCCATATGTACAACTGCCGTTCCGACCACATAATACGGCTGCGGATCGTTGCCCAGAGTGCACGACTTGATTGACATCGCCAACTCCTTTTTACCGAGCTCGTGTGAGTGCAAGATCTCGAACGTGTTCGCATCAAACACCACTATTGACGAGATCTTAAACACACCTAATTATTCCCATCATAAATAACGTCGTCATGTCGAGTAACCATTAAAGCATCTACGCAACTAACCTCCACTTCCTCAGGTTCAACGGTAGGTGGTGCAGGATTCGTGGGTGCCATAGACGGATGGCTACTTGATGAACTCATTGCCATCTTCGATGCGCATTGCCCAAAATGACGCTGACCTTCTGAATCGACAATCTGAAATTTCGTTTACTGAATTATCAATCCATTACAAGACTGCTTACGATAACATCTTGTAATTATTCAATGTAAACTGCAAATATTTTCAGTTACAAGTTAATTATTGCGCAAATAAAGGCAATTCAGTATCGTGCATTTTAAATTTCCGTTCACTGAGTTCGTCAATAACAAAAACTTTCACACAAACACCAAATTATATATATCAATGTACCTACAAGTCCACATCTCAATCCTCCTTTCTCACAAATAAAAATGTAATGAATAAACGAATGCAATAAAGAGTACCAAATTACAAAATGAACAACAAACGCCACCTCAGTCCGTTGAACGAGCACAGCAATCGTACCACTCTCAGGCTGATAAGCGATCCGTGAGACGCTTTCACCCAAGGGCACCGTTCGAATATGTAACTTTTGAATATCATCTATCCTGCCTCAAATACAACATACGTGAGACTATCACTTAAACCATCAATTACGAAAACTATCAAAATGTCAACGAACCCAACAGTAGTAACAGTAAATAACAATAACAAAAATAGTGAAAGTGTAAGGAAATAACCTATTACAAGCGTTTGACCGTCAGTCAAGACGAG
Source organism: Anisakis pegreffii (assembly GCA_035041965.1). Taxonomy (NCBI): domain Eukaryota; kingdom Metazoa; phylum Nematoda; class Chromadorea; order Rhabditida; family Anisakidae; genus Anisakis; species Anisakis pegreffii. The sequence goes on along the minus strand of JAPYMA010000792.1, from coordinate 33,537 downwards.
ACTGTCTGTGTAGATGGTTGAATTCAACGCACACATATGAGTTACGAGCTTGAGATTCACATTTGAAAATACGACTTTTTGATTGGATGAATATATTACTGTCGGTCGATCGCTGCACGCAAAAACGTTTCTGATTCCCCGCGACGTAAACTTCTTAAGCAAGATCGGCTGAGTGCCCAGAGTGGCTTTCTTTGGCTCCGTTAAAGCACCTTCAATGATTCGTCACTTCACTTACAGAATATCAAATATATGATATTTTGAAGTGTCTTTGACGAAACGAAAGCATATCAACTGGATGCACCAACCGGTTTTCATGTCGATGCGATAATAATAAAGAGTTCCATCGCCCAACGCCACTAACAAGTACACATTCCCTTCCATCTGAGAGATCAACAACGATCTCGCCAGCATTTCACCACCGCACTTCTCTCTGACAATCTCTTTCAAGTCCGGTAATGACCTGAGTGCTACCGACATATCTGTCCAATAGGCCAACGCGCATAATTTTGATTCACTTTCGGTGCCTACAAAATAAACATTGATACTCAGAGGCGATGTCAACAAAACTCGAACGACACATTCAATCGTTCTATTCATTTGAATCAAACGTACAAAAATCGTTACGCAAAAGCAAAGCTTTAGTAACTGAAATAAGATTGCAACGGAACCAAAAAACAAACCAACGGAACTGATGTCCACGCAAGCCACCTCATATTCACACTCCACACTCGCGATCAGTTTAATCTGATCAGCTATCATCAGATAATTCAGCTGATTACCACAACCCAACACCAACTGACCACTCAATTCATTCATGGATACAACTGAGATACTCGATGTTGGTGTCCAATTGCTTATCTCATTCTTCAACACCATCGTCACTTTTGTTGGTGTTATTTGCACCAACGCACCATTCTTCAACGTACCGGCCCATAGTGTTGGCTCTGTTGTTGTGAAACCTTCAAATATCATAAACATACGAGGAAATATTTTTTTGTCATAATTCGAGCGCTACCTTTACAATATTGATACAATAACTAACAGCTTAACTCTTGATCCATCTCATGCTCAGCAATGTTTAGGTAAGATAATTTTTGGGTCAGTACTTATATTTTTCATTGTATCCAACAAATATTACACGACATGTTATTGAAGTCAAAACCTCAATAATGCTCACTGCAAATATGTGAACAAATCAAATTCACCAATGAAACTTAACTATGTCATTCTCGTCCCCTCACAAACACAACGCAACAAGAAACGCACTCCTTTTAACAAATCCAAAAGCAACAAACCATTCAACTGCGTATCCTCTAAATCTTCTTCACTGATCTTCAGAATGTGAGTTTCATCTACGAAACCAACTATCAAATAATTATGCGCTTCACACTCAACGTTCAATGCGAACAGTGATTTAACACCAGCTAAATCGACGGATGCCAACTCTTCAATACCGATACCGTTACGAATCACACGCAATGAGCCATCCTTGAACAACAATATTATTAGTCATCAAACCGAATGATTAAACATTCACTGACATTCAGCAACGAAACCATATGAATCAGAACTCACTTTAAACGCTCCTGAGCAAGTGATAACTTGTTGCTGTCCATCCGTATTGATGACGACCATATCTCTGATTGGTGCTAAATTCACGTAATTATCCATCAACGATATGTATGAACCATCCTGATATGGCTCTCTCCTTAAGCGCACCAACTGACTGTCGCCGAATCTCGACCCAATGAACACCACCCCGTTATCCAAATAAACCAGACATTCCGGGATCGATGTCTCGCCCAACAATTCAACCTTAACATTCACATATGCAAGTGTCAACAATCATAAGCGATCAAAGAGTACAACCTTCAAATCTTTCACTGTTGCCGTTCCATCGCTCGTAACATTCAAATCCAAAAGCAGCATAAATATTCTTCCCGACAAATCTCCTAGCAAGTATCGTTGACCATCTCGGTCGATTTTCGCGTAGCAATTGATTTGTGACTGATGCATCAGAGGTGGCGCTATTGCAGCGTATTTATTGCATTCTGAATTTGTAGTTTATGCAAAAGGGAATTTGCAATCTAAAAATTCTGTTTCTCACCAAAGAAAACTCGTAAAGATATTTGAAAAACAATAGAAAGTGAAAATCAAAAATTGATTTTCACGAAACGATGGATGCCATTATTAGCAAATTTATCATGGAAATTTCGCCCGCTAAGTTTGAATAGGGAATATTGCGAAGGAAATCGATTGAACGATTGCAATCCCCAGCACTTCGCCAAAGAACATATCCCTAAAGTACTGCACTAATCTTCAAAAAATCCTTAAATATTTCTGCAACAAAATCAAATCAAAAAATCTCGAACCTCTTTAATATGCTACCCCTATACGTCCATCTAAACTCACTCCATCAAAAAAGAACAAGCAAACGGAAAAATATTTTCACAGCGACGGAAAGCATAGAATAAGAGAAAAAAATTGAATATGAATTTCTGAATATTCTCTTCGTTCTAAAGTTCCGCAACAAACTGAAATACAACAAAACTAAACTGGAAAAATCGAACCTTTGTGATAAGATATCGTTTCGTGACCAATCACGATAACTCCGCCATATGGGTGTGGCACTGAGAATATCATTGATGCTTCAGCCTCGATATTCTCTTGCTTCCAAATGGGCGGTGAACTCAGCTCGCGATCTTCAAGATTTATAGCAGCAGCTTTCAAATGACGACCGTTGTGATCACGATAGATATATACCAAAGTTGGTATTTCTGCAACAAATATTTTAGAACTGCATAAATTTGAAGTGATCCCGACCAAATCATTACTTGGTGATTCGTGCAGACTTCTAAAATTTATAAACAACTTCGTCCGAAACTCCTCTCCATGAAATCTCTGCTTGCAATTGAATGCGAATCTAATAACATGAAAAAAAAGCATTCGACTTTATGACGGATAATTCACTCAAAACGCAATGATAATACAGCATTCAATGCACTACCATGTGCGAATGATAAAACTTCCATAAGCATCATTCAAAAACAAATTCAAACCCGAATCATCTGCGAAATCTAAATCGATAATATATAGATCATCGCAACGAATGTTGAAACCACGCAGATCTTTCCCTTCAGACCATTGAATAATTTTTATCAAACCATCGTACAGACGAAATGCCATCAGCTGAAGCAATTAAGCCTTGAAGTAATTCAAAATGTTTATTCACCAAAAATTCTTGAATTTCACAACGAAATGAACAACTAAACGATTATTCTTTCTGACTGTCATCATTCAAATAAAACTTTTGCACCTCACTGAATAATGGAACGCAACACTTGCTTACCCCAGATGAGTGGACACATGCGATAATTCCCGTTTCTGACTGACGTCCAACACGATCTGCGATATGTCCCGAGGCTCTGGTTTTCAGCTCACCATTTGATCCCCAACAGATAATCGCCAAATGAAACTTTTGGGTGAGCACAAGAATGTTATCCATTGACTATAGTACAATATTGTTATTATCACTGTCGTGTTATTAATGAGACCATCAGTACCACTGATATGACTATGGTAATGATGACAGTCAATATTCCATTACCAAAGCTGTCATCGAAACTGTAGAGCGACCAAGTTTCAAATGAAGCTTATGAATGCTTGAATTAATAAGGGCACCCCGAAACGAATATTTGTTCGGAGGAAGCAAATTTGGAAACGTAAATAATAAAGTTTCTGAACCTCACTCTTGACCCGGAATGCTTTGACAGTTGCGATTCGACCGAATATGGGCACTTCTCGATACGGTTTGAGTCCATCTGGAGTGACGAGCATAATTTCGAGACGATTTGTCTTCGCCAGAATCAGATTCAGATCATTCGGACCAGTGAAATTGCAGACCACAGCATGTGTGACAACGGTTGGTTTCTGAGCTGAGACGATGTAATTTGTTGCCATCTGAAGGCAATAAATAATTGATACACATCACAAAATGTCACGCTCGAGTCAATCACTCAACAAACTGAACTTATCGCGAGAATGTACCTATTTCCAGGCTATGCACAGCTGAAACAATTGAAAGTATTCGTTGATGAAAACTGGGAGAACACTTTGCAATCCGCCCAATGAAACAATAAGATAAATAATGACGGACTCGTGTAAGAAGAAACTGATTTACGGATTTATAAACGAAGAAGAACGGCTGCTGTAAATGGCATACGGATTTGTGGGTTTTGGAAGAATTACGACTGATGTATGGATTCAAAAAGTCGTAAATTTACGACAGATATCACGCAAAAAAAACAAAAATTAAAATAAATGAATTCTGCAAATTCAAATGTCGATCATTAATACGAGTAGTACGAGCGATTTAAGCTTGAAAATTTCAGCGACTGTAACAAATGTGAGTAAAATCGCTCATTGGTGGATAGCATTTGGTGAGATGTTTCTTCATTTCGTACTTATTGTGTTCTTTCAGATTGTTATTGCCACTCATTGATATGCGGATGTTGTTCGCTCATCGTACTTTCGACATCCATGTACTCCTACTTGTCAGTACCACATCTACACACCTCTTCGCATGTGTATAATAACATCGTTGTCTCCACTTCCTTGATGAATACGACCAGCATAAAAACTGCCTTTCGTTCGTTCACATGCGCAGTGTAGTTATAGCACAATGAGAACCGTTCGGAACGGTGTTTCCACAACCTCAATAGGTTGCGAAAAGGAATTCCCGGATTTGCACAATTAGTTATACGTTCACAGCACTGCAAAGGAATACGTTCACAGCACTGCAAAGGAATCAGTAGTATGCGGAGCGACTGTGACTGTAAATTAATTCGGCAAAATCAGTTTACAGGATTGGACAGCTGAGAACGGGTTAGAGTAAATTAGGTCGGTAAAAAAAAGTTGGTACTTTTGCTGTTAAGGGAGAGCACGCACGTTGTCTATCTATGTGAACACCCATCGAAAGAGAAAAAAAAGGATAGCCTCAGCATAAGCCTAAGCGCACTACGGATTGGTCTGACGCATGTGCAAGTGTGTGCTCCCCCTTAAGAGCAAAAGATCCAAAAAGTTTGCGAAATCCTATCTCTGCATATTTTGTTGTTGTTACGTTCATGTAATAAGTAGCAATGGGTATAATGGGATGTAGAAGGCCTTCGTACACATCTACATAAGCAACTCTATGCTCTCTTATTCACCAACGGGATCTTGTTTCTATTGTGTTGTTGCTTTAGCTGATTTCCGTTGACTTACTATTAGTACTTTCCAATTACCTGCTTTATAATCTCATTTTTCACCAAAATATTATAAAACTTCGCCTCTGTAATCAGTGGTTTGTATAGAATCTGTGGTATTACAACTCTGATATTCACGCCAGCGCGAAAATGGCAAGCCGTGGTCTACAAAAGAACGCTTTTGAGAGCTCCCTCCACACTACTACGAACACGTTGAATTCATGGAGCCGTTATGAAGTTTCGGTTCATTCTTGTACATTTAAGTCATGCTCGATGAACAATGTGAAGTTTTGCAAGAGTAATCGCTTATTTCCTTGCAATTCTCAAATCAACAAACCAGATACAATGCAAGATTTTGATACGTAACCTCGCCCACGTTGACCGAGGAGAAACCGCGAAGGTTTTTCCGATAACACACTTTACACAACGGAAAAATTGAGCAGGAGTCATAGACGGCAGCTTTTTCTGTGCAAACCCCTAACTGTTAAACATTGATGATCATTCAAGCCTCCTGATCTCATCGTGGGATTCACCCTAGCATGGATTAAATGTCACACTATAAATGCTTTGTTCCTTTCTAATATTGAAATACTGGCCTGAAAATTTCCACTTTGCGTGGAGATGTATTAATTTTTGTGATCCTATTCGGGTAAAGACATTCAAGCCTACCGTACCCTCAGCTTTGACCAGTAACATATCAATTTCTTCACACCAATCGATCGAGCAGAAACTCTGGATAAAGAAAATCATATATCTTGTCGAGCGGTTTTGCTTTGTTGAGGACATCTAGCTATTTTTTAAGCTATCGCAACTAGCCCTGAGTCGCTCATTCACATTCCCGTATGATCACTATAGATCAATAGAGGATATACATAACTGCAGAAATTTGAGTTTGATGAATTCAAGCTCACCGTCTTCTCAGCTTTCCCGGAAACATATCATCATTTATACATTGTTCGATCGAGCGGAATCTCTTCTTTCTAATATTGAAATAATGGCTTGAAAATTTCCACTTGGCGTGGAGATATATTAATTTTTGTGATCCTATTCGGGTAAAGACATTCAAGCCTACCGTACCCTCAGCTTTGACCAGTAACATATCAATTTCTTCACACCAATCGATCGAGCAGAATCTCTGGATAAAGAAAAGCTATCTCAACTAGCGCTGAATTGCTCATAGATATGCACGTGAGATAGCTTTGATAAAATAGCTATATCTCCTCAACTATGCAAAATCGCCAAACAAGATATATAGTTTTCTGAATGCAGAGATTCTGCTCGATCGACTGGTGGAAGAAATTGACATGTTACTGGTCAAAGCTGAGAGTACGGTAGGTTTGAATGTGCCAACCCCTATAGCATCTGAAAAATAGCTATATCTCCTTGTAGTGGTGGAATTTGTCGGAGTACTTTTCATTTTTAGAAAGTAGAGATTCTGCTCTATCGAACGATGTTCTCAGTGTTCATAACTTCGCGGTAAAATATATGATATTACCTCCTCATCTAAACATAATTTTTCGGGAAAATATATGATATTCTGAACTTATATTCTGAGCAATCGAAAGGTGCAAAACATTCAATTGTTACGGGGCAAGCTTGAGGGTACGGGTACCTTGATGATGGTTCCCCCTTCAGCCCTAGTTTGACACATATATTTATCTGTAATGACCAATAGTATATGAACAGAGATTACGGTAGGCCCAAAGATAGGAAACCGTATAGTATTGGGAAAAAAGCCATATCTTCTCAAGAAAGAAGAATTGCTCAACAATATGTATATTTCTCTGAATGAGGAGGTCCAGCTGGATCGACTGATGCAAAAAAATTCACATGTTGCTGGGTAAACTTGAGAAGACGGTAGTCTTGAAGGTCGCACCCGAGGTAGTATTAATAGAATGCCTATATCTCGTCAACTAAGCGAAATTGCTCGGCAAGATTTATAATATTCTGAATCTAGAGGTTCTGCTGGATCAAACGGTGAAAATAAATTCGCATGTTTCCGGGCAAATCTGAGAAGGCGGTTAGCTCGAAGATCGCAATCCTCCAATTGCTAGTATGAACGTATTGATTGCTCTGTAGCGATCAGTTTGTACGATTGAGCGCGACTGTGCTATCGAATTGAGATAGATCTAAGTAAATGGCTATAGCTCCTCAGGAAAGCAAAATCGCTCAACAAAATATATGTTTTCTGAATGAGGAGATCCAGCTGGACCATCTGATGCAAAAAAATCATATTTTACTGGGCAAACTTGAGAAGACGGTAGCCTTGAATGTGGCACCCGAGATAATATTTATTAAATGCCTATATCTCCTCAACTAAGCCAAATTGCTCAGTAAATATTTTGAATCTAGAGGTTTTCTCTTCATTAACGTATATACATATATCGCTCGGAAAAATTTTTGCCCGCTAGTCAGTTGCCCTGAAAAATTTTGGCCCGCGGTCAAACGTACTTGCCGACCCCTGGCATAGATGTATTCTTATCTCTCACATGTATTCGCTCCTGCATTTTCCCCACACAGCTATGCATTATTACTATCTGTCGCAATTGTCAAATATCTTCCAATGCTCTCATATTAACACATCTTACTTGTGACCTTATGTCAATCGTCTTCAATCTTCCAAAATCTTATCATTTTCTATATAGAGCCACACCCCCAATTCCATGACCTCAACCTCAAACCTTGCTTGTTATGTTGCTCAGTCGTAAATGAAGTCTCGTTTCTCGATTCTGCTCTACATCAATCCTTCCTATCAGTTCGTGTCCTCATACCGAACCAAATAAATATTCTCCGTATGGTGAATCACATCAACAACCGGACCAACATACCACTAGACGCCAATCTCGCTCAACAAACAACGATCAATCTCAATTCTGTGAATCCTAAGATAATCCTTTCACCACAAATGGGGAAAAGATTCACAATGATGCATATTTTTTGTGGATTGCCACGTTCTGAATAATGCTGGGAACCTCAAGAATTTCCTCGGTGGTCACCGACCGAGAGCCCTGTCGGTTATCACCGCGATTCGGCATTCACCGAGAGGCAAATTCTGAGCATCGGTCGGTCGTCGATCGCTTGTAACCGCCTTGCGGTTTGCCACCGTCACCGACCGAGCACGCCTTGTGGTGGTCACCGACGGGTCGGTAACCATCGCAACTCGGTGGTCATCGGCGGTCGGGGACCGCCGCAAAACCGTTGGTGGTCACCGACCCAACACTAGTTCTGAGCCTGAAACCAGTAGATGATTTCATGCCGTGAGGATGCAATCATTTCATGTGAGTACGATGACGATTTGGCATGCGCACCATCAATCAGTGGCGAAGTGATTCCGAGTCAACAGTTTTTCAGTGTCGTTTTCCATTGCTCTGTCAACAGTTGTTCGGTGTCATTTCCGTTTTACTTTCAATGGATCTCTCAAATGGATCTGGAATCTTTGAATGTTTAATCTGGTCAGTTGAGTGTTGAATTGGATCGGTAATTCAACCGAAGTGTTTAATTTCATCGTGTCTTTTTGAGTTGTTAAACGTTTTCGTCAGTCGACTTTAACTAAAGTATATGCAAATTAATTTTATGAATTTGCTTAATTTTCTTTTTCCAGTTTTGCTTCAATTTCAATTTGTTTAATGCTTGCTTATCATGCGGGCCCTTGATTTCAGCCTTGATGTTCTCGTTGCAGTGCTGAAATCAGTGCCTACAGTTATTTTCGCGCTGTTTGGTTTGGGTGAGTGTTCGTCTATAGGATTATATTGTCGGATGCATGAGATCTGCCGTATGATTGCGTCTTTATTCGTTATATGTCACTTGATCGAACCGTGGTGTTGTTTCTCTTATCGATCACTGAATTTTGATTGCTCAAGTCTCAGACAACTAGTTTTCTCCTGGAACTGATCATGTTTGTGGCAATAAAGTAATCATTTCTGCAGTGTTATGTTGGTTATGCATTCTCGCTGTATATATATGCTTCTTACGAATGTCGTTGTGCATGGGTCGTGAAAGCGTCGAAGGTTTCCAGTTCGAATGGCCATTCCCAAAAAAACCGTCACTGTTCTATAGATTCTGCTCAAACACTGTACTAACATCAGTGTTTCTCGTCTCCAAATTACTTTTCGCTTTCAGTAAGTTTCGTTTAAATTTACTTCTTTATTATTTTTTATTGATGCTATAGTGATGTGTTCAGTGTTCACACAGTTCAAGTTTTGTTCACGTTCCTTTTCTGCATCTGAATCTATGACGAGTTTCTAGAGGCTAGAACATACATTCAGTACTACATGGTTTATGTGTACTCTTTTCCTGTTGTTTCGTTGTTAATTATATCGTAATTTACAGATTTGAATAAAATAACAGTTGTGAATAAAGATAAACTGTTACGTTTAATTAGGGATCGAAGTAGACCGTTGATCACTGTTGCGAATCATCGTTCTAATTTGGATGATCCGTTGCTATGGAGTCAGTTTTTTAATCAATTCTTCCTTTACATAATGATAGTTTATCAAATTTAGTTGCTGCTCTTGCATAAGTTGTAGAATCTGTTAGCGATTTTCTCTTCATGCTGAAGCACGTAAGTGGATTGATCATTTACGACATTGATCGATCAGGTAAATTTTCAGCGATTTTCTCGTTCCGAGAGTTCATATCGGGTCGATCGCGATTTCGTTACATTTTAGCCGCCCATAACATTTGTTTTACAAATGCGTGGCATACAGCGTAAGTGAATAATTTAATTAATTAAATCTCTCTATATACATTGGTAGCATTGTTTTTGGACTGGGATGATTGCATGTTACAGATTCTTTTCATTAGGACGATGTGTTCCTGTGGTTCGAGGTATTGGTGTATACCAACGAGCTGTTGATTTCTGCATCGATATGCTAGCCGAAAACAAATGGGTGCATGTGTTTCCCGAAGGTAAGGTTACTCCGAAGCCAATTCGTATCAAGTGGGGAGTAGCCAGAATGGTTAGTAGCTCAGTTGATGTTGTTATTGAAATTTGTTTCTGAATTTATCATGACAGTATAATTGTGTCATTTTTGCAAGTTGGAGTTGGCTCATTTACTACTATCTCTCAATCAAAAATATTGTTTCATACTAAGTTTGTTCGAAAGACGAGATATGACTTCTTGATACTAATTTGCAATTTTTTTCAGATAATGGAATCTCCAACTCCACCATTGGTTGTGCCAATATGGGCTGAGCGTATGGGTGAAGTTTTCACCTCAGACCCTCCGTTTCGACCTCATTTTGGCAAGGTCAGTGACAGTTTCATTGAATTTTTTGTAGGAAGAACTTGTGGATAAAGTTTGAATGAGTAGGAATGTGAAGTGATTGGATTTATTGTTTCTCCGATCGGTATTCTCTTTCAGCATGTTAATGTGACGGTTGGTGATGTGTTGGACATGAAGGAATACGTGAATCGATTCGACGGAAAGACTGAGATTGAACGGCGAAAAGCGATTGCTGACATTGTGCAGGAGCACTTGTTCGCTCTCGGAAGGAAAGTGAACTCGAGCTCGACGCCTTGAACGATTCTATCTTCAGACTGATTCCTTTCTTCTAATATTTTAATGTTCAACCTTATTGTATATACGTGTTGTCGAAACTGTTTAACGGTATCGTATAATGCATTTCATTTGGTGTTGTATTGAATGTACTACTTGTCGGTTATTGGGTTTTAGAGGCGTTTATTTGAATAGGTACTGGTGGAGCGAATAACTTATTAATTCGCTTATATCGTCATAATATTATAGCATTTTTATTTCTTTGCTTATGATCGTCGTAATATTATAGTATATTGTGTATGTTGAATTGCTTTATAATGTTTTTCTCTGATATGCTTTTAGTAGAGTGCCATATGTAATAGTTGTAGGAAAGTGATTTTACGATGATTAAATGAGTCCGCTTGATGCAAGTGAAATGAACAGTTAATCGAACACCCGAACAGATCACAACTCAAAGGCGAGCGAATTTTCAAAAAAACGTCCCTACATAGGTTCATCTCAACAGCGTCGTTTGTGTAATATGCTGATGAATTTACCTGTTTGAATGCTTCCAGAGATCTCTTCCCCAAACAACAAACATTTTACACTGTCTTCGAGACGTGACGACAAACATCAAGAGGCCATTCTGAAGTTTGGTCATGAGTTTATGATAGAGTAGCAGCGATTTGTTGTAAACAAGCAAAGAATTCATCGAACACTCGTATGACGGTCGTTTATTATTTGGGTGCGAGCAAAAAACGTTGAAAGCGAACAATTGTTGAGCATTAATTCATTACAATTAATGTACTTTCGTGATTGATTGTGTGAGCGAAGTAAACAAGGAAATGTGAATATGATTGATGCGTTTTCATCCTCAAATTCTTACTCTATTTTCCCCTCCCAAGTACTCATGTACTTGACTCTTCTGTAGCAACGTATCTTTATGATATTCAATTCACGATGTCTTAGTAGCGCCCTTTCCGAAGTTGCTTTTTGATTCGATAATTTGCACTATGAAAAACTGACTAACTCCTACCGAACGTTATTTTAACGGATGGAACAAAAAAATCAAAATATTTTTTCAGCATATAAAACTAATTTGATGGGCGATGCGTGGTGGAATGCCAATGATTTTGTTGTTAAAATAGCATTTCATGTGTGTATGCGTACGAAGTAAAGAAGAACTGAATGCGTTCACGTTGAGTGATAGTGAAACAAAATTCTCGCGAACACAATGCAGTATGGCCTGAGGCGCTGCTTGGCAAGCAGGCAATGAGTCCTCTTAAATACAATAAATCAATCGTTCCAGTCGGCTGATTGATCTGCGGAATCTTGTTGATTAGTTTGTTGATGCATACGCACATACACTAACAGATGTCTACGAACTACTCGTACTTGCAAATATAATGCACAATTGAAATGCTTAAAAACGTTCACGTTTACGAGTCAGTTCAAACTAACATACTCTTTCCGATCAGATCGTCCTACTACAAGAAGAAATCATTTAGTCCATCAGTTTTTCAATTGTTCTTTTACGATACGTAAAGAGTGTCTTGAAGCTAAGCTTCTTTCCTCCTTTAGTTGATTTCATTTTTTGCAGCGAGTACGATTAGCAGTAACGTGTCGATTGACTGAATTTGATAATCCACAGTCATTGAATTATCAAATTCAGTCAATCGACACGTTACTGTTTTGATCACCACAGAGCTTACGCATTCGACAGACACTAGATAACGCATTTGCTTGAAATCTGCATGATTTTCTCATTTATTGGCTTAGAAAATTGCTTTCAATAATGCTATAAGCCAAGAAGATCGAATCGTTTCGAGACAATCTCTGCGGTGCTTTGAATCGAGTTAGTTACTTTGAACTGAAAGCCTCACTCACAGTTGGGCTGCGTCGAACATTGCTGATATTAACTAATTGTCATGAAACTGAAAATATGATGTTTCAATGAGATTTTTTAATGAAATATTCAAGTTTGGCTGCTGACTCGTGAGCTGTCTGTCTGTAGGGTGTAGCAAAACAAAGCAACAGCTTTCACTACACGAACGCAGTGGAGATAGACAGACTGATGCTGGAAAGCGATTATGAAAGCGAAGAAAGAGGATGCGAAATGAGGTGATCAGAGTTAGAGCACAGCTCGAGCTGGACCGAATAAAATGGATTTATCGTTTCACATTGAGTGTCTTAGTATTAACGATTCATGTTTGCTGGCAGTTGTTCTCGTCTCCCGAGTTTTGTGGCCGTATCCACCGAATAAATTTCTATTTGATAGGTGTTTTGTTTCGTGGGTGTGTGTCTCAATTGAAGTTAACTTAAGCATAAGCATTAAACTTTAGGTGAATAAGGAGTTTATTCATTGATACTCTCACGAAGAATTGCTTGTAATCATTGACTATTATCAATTGATATCCGCATAAGAATCACATCTTCAATTCGACATCTATGGCACCACAGTCAAGGAAGCAAAGTATTGTTGAAGTGGCCGAGAAGACGTTCGATAAGAACACCTTCATTCTGATCGTGAATCTTCTCATTCTGGTCGTTCTTATGTGCCTTCTTTATATGGTCGCCAGTTCGGCGCTTGCCTCATCGGCCCGAGACGAGCACTGATACACTGATCTTGGTTGGTAATTTGTTCGTTTCTTTCTTAACAACTTCACAGGTCGATTGCCTAAAGTTTCGATCATCAAACAGCGTGATATGCTATATCATTGCGCGAAGATTTCACTGCTGTTGGTCGTTTAAGTAACAGATCATCGATCCGGAAGGAAATTTCATTGTTTCATGAGTGTAATAAGCTTGTTGTTCGTTCATTCTTTCCGATTGTTTTGCTCGCATATTCGAAATTGCAATTCTTTAAACTATCATCTCATACTTCAATCACGAATATTGCTTCAAATTATAAACGAGTTCAGTTCACTAAATCAGCAGCAGTTTGTCAAATACTTCGTGGATCGACAAATACATTTTGATTGCTCCGATTAGGAAGATTACATTCTTATCGTTAGTAAAATTTTTCACAACTCAAAACACGATCATTTATTCTATTCTGAGAAATGCTGCACCTAGAAACTGAATTGTTTACTTGTTTTATTTTGTTGAAGTTGAAATTCAAAACTCGTACAATCATTCGAATCTATCGACTCTATAATACTTGCTGATGTAATTCGATATCGCTGTCTCATTCTCACTGAACCAATCGGATGAATGAAGAGAGAGTAAGCAAAAGAGCATTTTTAAAACGAAAAACTTCAGTAGATTTTATTTGTGTTCAAATTCTCGGAATTCATTAATTCATTTCACGAATGTTATGAATTAGTAGAAAGTCACAATCATATGCGAACATATTGAGCGCTCAAATACTTCTATATTCCAAGCTTATGCTATAAGTTGGTTTCTTTGAAATGTTCAAATGCCAATATAAAAAGTTGAAATGAATACGAAACATGTGAATACATTAGTATTTTGTCGCGGACATATGTTTGTTGGATGCTTTTTATGAAAAAGCTTTAATTATTCAAGTTGTTAGGACAAGAATATGCTGCTGACGTATTTCATCATTCCCGACATTTTCAAATATTCGCATATTCGAGCATGTATTTCTTGCTCATTGATCGTAGAATCAGTGTTGACCGTTTCATCCCTTCAATGAACCGGTTTACGCTTGCTGGTGATCCATACCAAAATTAAATTTCCTTGGGATCATGAAGATTTATCTTCAGTGCGTATTAAAGAGCAAACTGAGTTTTGAGTGATGAAGTTTTCATAAAAAAGATAATAAATACAAAGTGCGTTAAATTATGATGAGTTCATAACTTCGATTCCAAAACTACGAAATCATCTTTGGTCGCCAAGCAGTAGCATTCAAGTTTTTTGCCTAGAAAAGCATCTGGTCCGAAAATAATCAAATTATCGACAAATTTCAGTTTTTGAGTGAATTTAGCCGGATCTGACTTTAGTAAATCGGAAGGCGCAACTATCGGTCCGGATCTAAGATACCGAATCATTACGAGAGCTACTTACGAGATTGTATGAAACGCATGACATGCTTACCTTTCTGGCCGAATGCAACTAGTCGGGATTTGACTTGAACCTAGGTCAAGAATGATCCACTCGGAACATCAAAAGTAGCGAGCATGAGTGCTCCTAGATTTGTATGTCATTTTCGTATTTGTCTATTTAACAAGTAAACTTGCCATTGTTAACATGTTGAATCGCCGTTATTGCAGTTCTGATGAAATTATTTCATCACAAAAATTAATTCTGGCATCATTGATTTTAATTTCGAAGGGATATTTTATTGTTCGCTCAATATTAGTGTAATTAAAACGAGAATCACATAGAGAGCATCATAACTTCTCACATGGTTGGGATGGAACATAAACAAAGTGAATCTTGCACTAATGCGATGAAATTTTACAGTCAACCGAACTTAAAACATTGTGCGATTAAGTTCATATGCTTTAAGCATTTATTGCGTATGGGTTTATGCAACTTTTGCCAACTGTAAAGCATTTTCGAGATTTCATTCATTGAAATTCTCCGCCAAAATTGGTAGGTCAGTCAGTAGTTCTCTGTAGTGTTCAATGAACTTCGTTTTCGACTGAACTCTCTCCACCTGAATCCTTGGTTTAGATAAGTGAATCTTATCAAGCTGCTGGGACAGTTTGTCGCAAGTGACTTATTTTGATTGAATGGTGCTTCTTGATGAAGAGATTAGCAAATACGAATTCATTCGTTTATTTCAAATGAACGCTTGTCAGTCACACAAAAGAAGCCAAAAACATCAAAAACAGTATATATAATCGACTGAATGAATGTCCACAGATTGAATGACATTTTCAAGTCGTTTTCTTCGTTCTCCTGCTCAATTCATCTGTTTTCGTTTCGTCAACAGTGCAAACATGAAGTTCAATTTACAAAAAAATTCCAAATCGCAATCAATCTGACATTTTCTTGTCACATCCTACTCGCTCAACAAATACATTAAAAATTCCAAGTTTGATGATCGCTAACATCAAGATTTCCGAACGTTATTATCGATCAATAGTGATAATCAAGCTCTCATCAGTTATATACCAAACAATACATAAAAAACTTGGTCGATAATGTTCATGTCATTTCTTTTCCAATGAATTTTTTCCTCAGTGCTAAACTGTCAATTAACGAAAATTCCACTCACTGCCGCATAACATTTTCGAAATTGTAATTCCAACTCGACGTATAAGTTACGCATTGGATGTTCGTCAAAGATTTTTATGAGAGGAGCGATTCAGTTGCCACAGCGAATATCGCCTTGCTGAAGAGAAAATAAATGAACAGTTAAAAAATGAACAGTTGTTCCTCATCAATCCAAACTGTTGAGTCTTCCTTCGACTGTGTTCCAATCAATTCAACGACTCCTTCACATGCTTTTGAGCAAAAAAAAACCCGAATTGTACCAGTTAGCGTCGACCTACATATAATAGCAATAAAGAAACGTTTCGATATACTTTTGCTCACACAATATGACCATTGCTTTCATTCAGTAGAACACCTACACTACCGATCTTGATGAGGCAACAGAGTAAGTAAGGGACTTATGGCAAAAATTCCGACGACTGACCAAAGTTCCAACGCTACTCTTTGCTTGTCAACTATTGAGACTGACTAATAAACTTACCTGAACAATGTAAAAGGAGGATTTTCATTTGAGTTATTTTCTGAATCAATCATTCAGTTTTTTACAATTTCAGGCATGATTACAATGGCAGTATATTTGTTTCGTATGGTAATGGTGATGGTAATGGCGGGACGAATGGACAGAGAGTGATTATGTGATAACTGTTGTTTATTATCAATGTACATGTGTATGACCTAGACAAGAGATAATCTTTACTTGCTTCGATCACATTCTTCAAGATTAGAGTTAAACACTAGTTGAATACCACATGCGCAACAACACGGCTCAATCCAAAAACAATAATAGCAATACGTATGACCGCATGCTGAATTTCTTACTGGAATTACGGCAGTCTGTTCACAATAGGAACAAATCAATACATTATCACCGTTCGAGGTTTCGTGCTCGAATGACGATGAATTCAACTGATTCTCATGCTCACTCCTAGTACATATCCTTCCGGTTTCTTGCTGAGCGAGAATCTGTTTCAGTCCAAACTCAGTAGTAGTGTTGCTGTGAGCAGAAACATAGTGGGCACGATCATCGTTCGCTGTTGTGCGTTTCGAAGCGATTCGTGCACGTAACCTACGACGATACCAAAATCGTTGAATGAGAATTTGAAGTGGATACAAGAAAAGAAGCAAATCGCGAAACGCTATCCATAATAATTCCCGATTCAATGCATCATAATTCATTGTGCCTGTAAAATTCGATATTAAAGAATTGTTCGAAAATTTTCATTTTCTGATATTATTATATTGTGCGCTTAGCATTATCATTTCGACTGCCTTACGTTTGTTTCATTTTGATTATATTCGTTTTCGTATTTGAAAATATTTCATTTGCAATCGATGAAATAAATCTGATTCTAGACATGAATACAGCACAACTCGCACTTCGTGATTACACAACATTGAGACGTATAAACTGGGACGTTTTGATGGTTAATTGAACTCACTAAATCACCAGAGATGCCTCCTGTTTCTTGGGCTTGACGTATAACGAAACAATAATGGACGACTATTTAAATCCATAATCCAATTCGTAAAATAACAATTAAGAATAAGGTGGACGGGTAATAAGTTATAAAAGTGAATGTAAACAAGAAACAAATGTTAAGTTTAGCACATATGAATTGAGCTGCATAACAATATGGTAAATCCGAAACGAAAGAATGAATGAAAATCACCTAATTGAGGCTTCGAACGATGAACAGTTCTTAGATTCAACAGCATTTCAGTGATGCACTGCCATCCGCCGAATCGAATAAAGTAACAATGGTAAACAAATTGCAAAAGTTCATTCAGTGATTCCCACCACTGTATTCGCCTTTCGGAGATGGAGAATCGTGGCAGTATCGCAGTTAGTCGTTGACGTATATATGGCAAAACAATACTCACAAGGAAATGAAAACCAATCGTGCATCTCGAATAGTTCTCGTATCGTATATTCAATAACTTTTGACCAGGAGAACATCCTGAATGAAACCGACTTTACGATCGCACAGAAAATAATCACTGTTCCGAGTTACCTTCTTGTGCCTTCACAAGGCCCACTAGCTGTCTTGAAAACAATTCAACAACAAACCAGACGTGCAATCATGGATTGTAATCGGAACAATCACTTTTCTCATCACCTTCTACAAATTCAAAAATAGGTGTTCGATCAATTCTCGAGAGTTCAAATAAGTTAGCAAACACCAGATGATATCTTAAGTGAGCAGATTTCGAGGAATTTACAACTGCATCCGAGAGCACTTACCCATGCTCTGAAGTTGTGAATATAAAGTGAGAAACGATCATTCTCAGATCAGATCAATGAAATTCGTATCAGATGAAAAGCACACGAGAAGTGAACGCATTAACTGAGGATTTATGATGCTCACAGACACAATATATGACTCGCACTAATATTATACTTCAAACGATAAACGATCACTCGCAATAAACAATCGTTTCGGCAGCTTATTTGTCAACTTTTATTGGTAAATTACACAAAAGATTTGCGGTTAAGATATGACGTGTGAGGAATACCATAACACCACCACCACTTAATTGCCCATAAAACATAACAATTTCATTTTGTGCGAATTGATTCACTTAATAAACAACCAGCAAATGAGCTATAATACTCGAGAAGGATCATAAAATTTGGATGATACTCATAGCGATTAAAGAGGGCCGAAAATAACTTCACTGCATGTCAAATAAACGATAACTTCTTTCGAACACTCAAAAAATCATCAACCTTGCATCACTCTGTGTGACCATAAAATGAAATCGTTTAGAAGTTGCAGTTCCAAACGAAATTGTTCTATGTAGACGGCAATGCGAGGTGGAAGTTTGATGATTAATGAATTGACATTCGACGAGAGAATATTCCTCAGCTCATTGTCAAGATGACTTGCATCCAACTGTACCACACGTAATGCTTCTGATGGCATTTTATTTCGAGAAAGTCTTCCAATTCTACTGTAACATCACGCTCATGTTATTGTATATAATGATTTTCGAGATAATCGCTACCTTCGTCGAGCAGATCACTCACTCAAATGGTCAAAGGATCAACAAATTAGATGATACACATTTCGTGCCACTGAATTGTTTCTACTTCATCATCGTAGAGTATGAAACCACTGGGAAGGAAAACTAAAATATAGCTCAACTCATTCAGGATCATTTTCAATTCATGAAAAAAAAGAAAAAAGTCAGTTAACTTCGACATCGTCATTACCAAACAATATATTTGAGTGAGTTGACTCACAAGAGAATGCAAAAATTCAAAAAATCGCTAATATTCTATTTTCCATCTTCACTTCTGAGTTTTCAAACATGTTATATGCTTCTATATAATATGCTCAAAATCAGATCCATCGCGCATGCGATAATTCGAAAACTGAACTGATATTGACTCACAATGCCAACAAAAATCACCAGTTTCACAGGAAAAAACCTTCGAAGGGGCATCACAACAAAGAAATTGATATTGATATTTTTATTTGACTGAGATGCATTCATCATGATCACGATTATTTCGGAATCAATACAAAATTGAAATGTACAAATAAATTTGCAAAAATTGATCGAATGAGAAACAACAAACAACGAAATAAATTAACAAAACAAAACGCAATACAGTGTGTACAACAGCTTTAACGATTAACGAAACAGTTGAACAAATAAAAATAAAACAATTTCAAATTCTCATTTATCGAGTTCATTTGCTTGATAGCGTTCCAGATCATAGAATGATGCTTTGATAGCACGTCCACCAAAGTAGCGACCGTTCAAATCCACAAACGCTTTAATTGCCTGGGCGACATTTGTGAATTCAATGAATATTCTTACGGCCTCTTCATCACTCACATTCAACAGCTGAAAAATTGACCTTATCTCATTCATTCGTAATATTTCATTGAAGTCAACCGAACAGAAACTGTCTAGCATCAATCTCAACCATGTCCCAGCAATCGAATTTTGCATGCTCCATAAACAATTCCAATGAAAGAATGAACACGAGAACGTCCGAAGAAAAGACAAATTCACTGTTCAAATTGCTCCATTACGCAATAAATGGCGTACACTCGTGAACATTAAATTTAAAAAGCGTCGCAATCGAAACGAACAAAATTATTTGCGTAATCATCATGAAATTGTTTACTCTGTAGATGAGAACTTTCGTAACTTGGCCATATTTCTTCATTTCATCCTTCACTTCCGGTTCCAATCGATCATCGATTTCGTCTGCACCAACCATGTTCTGAAAATATTTGCGATCGTTTACTTACATACCATCAGAGTCGAGCGTAACGATACCAACAAAACTTCCTCTCAACAAATACCAACTTCAATGCGCCTTATAGACACATTTTCAGATTCAAAATACGAATAGTTTCATTGGAAGCTACTTGAAAATAATTAAAATCAAACACTTCCAACCAAAAAAAAAACAGTTTCAGTTTTATTCTAACTAACATTTCCCTCTTCTCAGCAATCTTGTGAACATGGAATTGATAACTGCGAAAAAACTAAAAATCAAATACAGTGAGCAATTAAAGAAATGAACCTGGAGCATGAGTATTCGAGTAGCATTCTTGAGTGCTTCGGTCATATTCGCAGCGGGTTGATGAGTTACTGGCGCAGCGTTGACAGGATGCGGGACTCCAACCGGTGGCGGTAACTCGGGTGCAACAAATTCGGGTGGTGATGGAACACCTGATATAGTTGCGGCGGCAGCAGCAGCTAACAAAATAACTCATCTCGGGCAATGATTTCAAAAATAGATGAAACATCCAAAAAACTAAATAGATATACCAAAAAAAATACACTGTCAATAAGATGATGCCAGAACTGAGAATACTGTTATTAGCATACATGTCTTGTTTTATGGCAGTCGGCTAACTAGAGACGATAGCAAATTGATGACAATAATAAGTAACAAAATAAAAGTATCCATGCTGAATAAGGAGAATTTTAAAACAATCATCTCAATGAAAACAAATAATTTTCAATGAAGCAATTGGGTCACCTCGTAGATTTTGTTCATGCTCATTGACGATAACACCAGCATTTTTGCCCAGTCGTTCTACTTTCAGCGCTGTACTCATTCCTTGACCAGTACGTCCCAAGCCTGCTCCTTCCTAAACTTTAAACAGCGTACAGCCAACTAATGTCTAAAAAATTCAAACAAATATGGATCCACTTTAAAAAATCAAATATTTAAAATGAAACAAGCAATTTGGGAATGTACCTTGTATCCAAATTTTGTCATGATATTAGCCGCAACTCCCATTCCTTTGCCGACCCCGAATGGTGGCATAAATACGGGTGGATGCATGTCGCCACTTTCTCCTGATGTGGAACTCATAGACACCTCAGGTTCGAGTCGATTGTCGGATTCCATAAGGGCCTGAGGTGGCGCTATAGCAGCACCACTACTACGTTTCGACAGTTCTTCTTGATGTTCCCTAAAAATTTGATCATTCCAAATAAACAGAAGCCACCACGGAAAATGAAACAAACCAGTCGGACTGGTCACTAAAAAAGCTTCCACCAAAATCACGGAGAATATTCTCTCCATCCAAGGAATGCTTTTATGCTTCAATGCATATTTATCAAGAAACGGGGAAAGATGATCATTCAACAAATGAAGACTGCATGAGTGATACCTGCTTAAACGTTCCGCAATTTCTTTAGCAATTTTCTCCTTCGCTTTTCTCTCATCCACCTTAAGTTTATGTTCCGCATAATCGGTTGGTGCGGTTGGGTTGTACTCGTCCTCAATTAAGATCTCTCCAAACAAAAACACCTGGAACACGATATGGTCAAATCCAACACAATGAATAGCTTTGTGATGCGCATTGGCCATTTTTGCATGATGAACCAAATAGTGGCTAAGCAAACTGAGAATGAAAAATCATAACTGTAGAAAGAATGTGGCATCAAAAATTTTTAAACCTTATCTTCTTTGAGCGCTTTTGGAATGAATGAAAGCGGTGGACCTTCACCAAGAGGTATGGCCTTGTGCGGTCGAAGAGCCGCTATTATTGGCTGTGCCGTTGATGTCGTTGACGATTTATTGCGCGCTGACAGATCGACCACTGGTGCAACCACAGTACGCTGAAACCAACAAGCCTGGTTTCAGTGGAACTGTGAGTGTATTTCTATGAATAATGCTTTGACTGAGTGTAAAGAAAATGATCGAAATCATTGACAGGGAACAGCGAACCTGTGCTTGGTTGAGCTGGAATTTTTTCACTTGAATCTGCGACTGCAAAAAACGCAGTCCTGATGGAAGACCTAAAAAGATGCTTAGAATTACAAAGATGAAACGAAAGCAATCATCAATCAATCAAGAACAAAGAAGTTACGCTTGCCAGCGCTCCTCGAATCGCCACCTTTTTTCGAGCTCTCCTGCACCGGATCCTCGCCGAAAATATCATACAAAGACATGAAATCGACCAGTCAATACGACTTACTGAAAAATGAATTTATATGGGTGCGCTCAAAAACGATCAAGGTTAAATAATCGCACCGAATCTATATGGATCCGTTCAAAAACGATCAAGGCTAAATAATTGGTTCGTTCATATTCGCAGTTGAGTGTGTGGTGTAGTTAGGACACAATAAGAAACGTTCGCAGTGGTGTTTTCACAGGCTTAAAAGGCAAAAAGGATTGATTCCCCGGGTTTTCACACTTAGTTGCACATTCACAGCACTGCAGAGGAATATGTCCACAGCACTGCAAAGGATTCAGTAGCATGCAGGGCAACAGTGATTGTAGAATAGGTCGGTAAAATCGTTTAACGGGCTTGGAGGCTTGATAATGGCTTGAAGTTAAATGTAGCGTATGAGGTTCGTATACGAAAGGAATTTTGATAATTCTCGTCTGTCGGTAGCGTATTAGGTCATATGATCTTAGTCGCATGATCCAGTGAAGCATTCTCTTTCAACAACGTGTGCACTTTTCTGATAGCAAAGAATCTCCTGAATCGGACCGTGTAAAGAAATTGTACGTTGCTGGGTAAACCTAAGGACTCGCATAATTTGAAAATGGAAACCATGATGTTTCAGGTTGATCAATCTTGAGATCCAGCTTATGGAGTGAGACAGTCGAAGGAAATCAATTGCTCAGCTCAGGTGAATTGAAACATTTCAATTTCAGAAGCGCACAAAGAGTAATGGCAATATGCTTGCATTTTCGTGAATCACGAACGTTCTGAGAAGAGCTGCATGATTTCTGCCATCTAAAACGTTTGTTTCATCTAACACGAGTATAGTGCGAACAACGATGAAAATAAAATCATTTCCGCTATATTGGTTCAATTCAGTACAATCGTAGCAAACTTTTCAAACGCACAACATTGAGCTATCCTAACCACGGGCAGTCATGTAGTATTTATTTCTGCAGTTTTGGTCGTATTTTAATATTCAGTCATATTTATTGTGATGATTCGTTTTCAGCATCAAACATTTTCATACATTAAATGGCAAATTCTGGAATATTTTTCGTTTGCTCTTCGCACTATCAGAAATCGTCTTTAACAGGTAATCTGATCATCTCGAATCGTCCATAATAATGGAAGAAGCCTGCGAACTTCCTCTATCTGCAGAAAGCGTTTTGAATTCATTGAAGAATATCACAAACTACAAACTTTTAATCAGAGGTTTATAATGCTTACAATTAGGACTGATTCAGTTGGTGATTACCATCGTTTTTTTCGAATTTTTTAAGCACAAATTAGCAAACTTTAGATTCCTTCTTGGTATTGGAAAACCTTTTAAGAAGATGATTAAGCATGAATTATTTCTAAGATCGAATTGCACAGTTATCCTTATACTGAAAGTAATTATAGCCGGAATGTTTGATTTAACACGTCTTCGTCTACAGGATACAAATAAAAACGCCAACTGCAATGAGCAAACACTGATCAGCAAAGAAGTTTTATGGATGTTCAAATGAAACCTGTTCTGGAGTTGTCTGTAATTTGCTTTTATATCCAAACTTTTCGAGAATTTCAAGCGGTTTCAATTGTTCCAAATTCTTTAATAACACACAGCAAATGAAGAGGTTCAGAGTGAGAATTACGATTTGAAGCGAAATGATCCACTCGACTGACTAAAAATAATCAAAAAAAGCTGATAATCGTAATTCTCACTCTGATTGTTTGAATTTCATTATTTTCCACAGTTATTATGGAGATCTACTGAATGCTATGTGGTATAGTGACGACGTGGTTGAATCCGAAGTCCATTTTTGATTTCACCTATCAACAGTATGGTCAATGAGGAACTATCACTGAATAGCTTTCATTCCGCCGGGTTCTTCCTGTTCATAATAATGCTTGCTGAAGCACACACCAAACCCAAAGTATTCAACTACCTAAGGTCTCTTCTTTGCAAATATACGACAATACTTCGAAAGTGGATTAACAGAATACGAAAAATCACATACAAAAGTAACGTTATATAGCAACGGTAATGCTGCCATGAGTAGAGCTCTCACTATAAAAGCAATCGATTGTACGGTAATCGTTGATCGACCAAATGTGACTTCTGTAGCGATTGACCAACTTGAATGTTCAATACCGATCGCATATAGGAATGAATATAGCGATGCACAGCAAACTGTTACGGTCACCGATAGAATCTCTAGAATTTCATGAGGAAATAGAAACAAGTGGTTGCAAACACAGCGATTCCAATACGTTCGAGTGGTAATTCGTTATTAGCAGTAATCATAACTGGAGGAATGGTCTCACTCATAAAACGAATCACGTGACTGCATTCAAGAAAATAACAATGAATGATTATGATTCAACGAACAAATATGTTTTCCTTTTTTATGATGGTTCGGTCAAGTGTTGCTCCACGATTCTTGACACGCTTCTGATATCTAACTATTATTTTCTTGATATCAAATTAAAAATACTTGATTCAAGAAAGAAGAAGTGACCATTTGATTCGAGAACAAAATTGCGCACAAAGATCAAAAGAAAGCGCATAACGATCATGCCGAGCGTACTCACCTGAAAACATCCATCATAATGAACTTCGGTGATAATCAGTGAAACTATTAGCACTTATTTCGGAACGTCCACGTGTTCTCATTACTATTACATTCTCTTTGAATCGCTCGATTTTTGACAATTGTTTAAAGCTTTAAACTATTATTCGTTGTCACCAATCCTCGTAAGAATGCCATTAAGCATCAAATATTTCCAAAAATATCAATAAAACTATCAAAAAAAGCGATTTACAATTAAAAGCAATCGTTTACGAAGAACCCATAACAGTGAAGCGATGAGCAGCTGAGAAGCGATTGAGATCAACAATGAAATTGTGTGAATAAACACGAACCACTCCTAAAATTTCGTAGAGAACGAAAAATATTCCAGAAAAGTTCAATTGCTAAAACAGAAAATAAACATTTCGAGTTTTCCACTTATTGAGCAAAAAACTTGAACTGTCATGCCTCTCTGAACTGCCATGTTCATAATGAGCATATGGCTCTGAGACAGTATGAATTCTAGAGAAAATTGGTCCATAAATTGCTCAAAGTTACTTTTTTTACGCTAGCAGTTGAACTTTTATTTTTTTGCGGTGTAACTGTGCTGAGTGAGGTACACACGTATGGTTTTTTTCGAGATACCTAAAAACCTCCACGAATTCTGTGCAGTTGCGTCGAACTGAGTGTGATTAGAATTGCAGAAGTTAGCGAAAGCAGTTATCAGTAGCGATAATTGAGTTCGGAAGAGAATTCATAATTACAATTCATTGCTCTAAGAGGAACGTGATACCAGCAGATGGTGTCACGATTTTAAATTGAAATGATCTACCTGATGAAACTGTATCGGCAGTAATGTGCGTATGATGGGTGACTGCTGACATAAAGCTGCACTGATATTAACAGACATCGTCACTGCTATCGCACGCAACCATACTGGTGCGAAGCACCGCATCGCAGAATGTTTCTGAATTCAATCATCTAGGTGTTTCGAGAGAATTAACTACAGTCACCCATCATAGAGATTATTAGGAACGTAGTTCCATCACATCTGAGATTAGCACCAGACGATGGATCAAGATGGAATTAAAAAAGTCGGATGATTTCGAATCCATAGGATGTTAAAAGTCATATTTTGAGGGGGATGCTGAACGGTCAAGAAAGTAGTATTTTGAGATATCAAAGAATGCAAAATGCAAAAAGCAAAATCGTGATGAAATGACTGCGGATGTTCGAGCCGGAGGTCGGTTGCATATCAGAAGTAACCAATCAATACAGGTGAGCATTTGTACAAGTAACAAGTAACCAATTTTTGATTTCGAATGATTGTAATCAGACAAATAAATGCCCAATTAAAGTAGTTTTCAATAAGTTTCGAAAGTGCAATCACCTGAGCTCGAAGTCTAGCAGATGCCTCGCAAAGTGCCTTTCCAGTATTTTCGTCACCATGATAATATTGAGCGCTTTGTTCGGCTTTTTCGTCTAAGCCACACATTAATAGTATAATGGGTGGTTCTTTCAGCCTCATCACTCAATGAAGACTGCTTATATTGAGATCGTTTCCTTTGAATTCAAAAAGAAAAATTCATAGGAACAAAGCAAAATTTTTCACTTTCATATTCTTTGAATATGTTTTGTTGAGAACAATTCAATTATCACGAAGTATTGTCGCAGAATTCATTCGAAACTCTTCCCACTTTGTAATTAATGAACAAACTCACTGTAAATAAAGATTAGAATCGATGTTAAGGCTGGTATTGACAAAGCAAAATACAAGCAATTTGCACACTTCAATACACCCAAATGTGCAACTGTCACTCCGACAACGGCACCAAGCGGCACAGAAATTCCTTAATTAAAGTGAAAACGAATGAAATTGCAACAAATTTTTGACGTGCATCCCTATCATTCATTTGAGATGACATTGATCAGACCGATATCGACATCCAAAACGTATTCGGAAGGATGTGAATAAGTTTGCTTTCTTCTGCACAAGTCTGGTCGCAATGTGAATCCATCTTACCGCTAAAAATAAGAAGACTACCACGATATGCGTCCAATGAAATCTCATTAATAAAAATCGTTTGATATCCAATGAAAAATCCAATTGAAATTCCAGCGAACAATCGTAAGAATGAGAATATACCGAACGCAGCCATACAGCTGAAGGGTATGAAAAGTGATGACGAGAAAACAATCATAGTCAAGCCAATTAAAAGACCACAATGTATCTGGAAAAATTCCTGTATTATGAAATGAATATCTCAAAAAATGCCTGAATCTAATATAATTGCCTTTCCATCTGAAGTGCTTTTATCAAAAGTGAGGGCATTCTTGTAACACAATTCAACTTCTGATTTTGAGCATGCATTCGAATTCGTTTGCTTAGTGATTAGATTAGGTAAACATGAGATTGGGCAGAATCTTTTCGATTTTTGCACTAACTGAAAACTTCTATGTGAATTAAGCATGGGTTCTAAAATGACAAAATCATCTCATTGGGGGAGGGGGTGGGGGAGGTGAGTCAGGAGAAATTTCTCGGTTTCAAGAAACGTTAAATGCACAGCTCCAAGGCTTTGCAAACTCCTAGAATCGTTTGTGTGAAGTAAAAACACGAACAAATAATGACCTGCAATAATCGAGCACTGAACGCAAAACACAAAAAGCCGATTGCAGAGCCGACATAAAACATGAGAAGATGAATGTTTATGCTTGAGTGATCGTCGAAATGGCTCTGCTTGACAACATCTTCAGTAAAAGCATCAGCATTACCGTTCCAAGCAATCATCGACATTGCATCCTGATATCCAAATTGCGCACAACCGACCAAGCATACAAGGACAACACCCACTGATACCCGACGACTTGGTAATTTCAGTTGAGCACTGCAGTAAATCTTCTGCATTTAATAGAAATGATTTCAGCTGAAGGCGAATATGCTTGATACTTTCCACTGATGACGAAAAATACTAATGGAAAAAGTAAATAATTGTGGATGAGTATAATCAGCAGAAAACTTTTCATTTTCTATGAACTCAGTGAACGGACAATGGAAAATCCTCAAAGCCCCTACAGCAGTGGTTCTCATAGGGGCTGAAATTACCCACTTTGCGCAATTTGGAGATGTCAGGTAGTAATGGAGGGGGGGGGGGTAGGGAAATTAGTATTTCATGCAGTTTTACATTTATGCCGTTGTGGTGGTGTTTCTAAATTCAGATATGCAAATGCGGTTAGTTGATGACAACACTCTTATTTTCTGTGAATCATTAACTCGTCCAGGCCTAATAGGGTTTTCGTTCGTTTTAACAGGGTCTTCATTCTTTTCCTTGATGCTACAATTACTCTCATGGCTTTTATTACCAAAAGTGTTCTCTACTGCTAATTTCTTATTCATTTCACTCAACAGTTAAAGTCAAACTCTCATTCTAACAAATACACTCTATAATTGATCATTTAACTGTCGAAAGTTATTGAGCAGTTCAATTCGATTACTGCATTGTCGATTTCGGCTGTTAACACTGGTTGAAGTGAGCGTGGCGTAGACAATAGTTTTTCATGTAATGATAATCGATTATAATAATGAGCAACACAGTGGTCTAAACTTTGTAATCAAATTGAAAAAATCACTCACCCGTATGTCATTGAAATTATCGAAATATTTTAGTTTCGCTTCTTTCATAAAACTAACGATAATAATCTGATTTGTAAAAAATAAGAAACTGCGTTATATAATGCAAAATTCGCACTGCAGTTCTGCAATTTTCAAATGACCGGAAATGCGTTGAAAATTATCATAAAGCGAGTGAGCGAAGCTTTCTGTGTTGGATTCTCTCGGATTTGTGATGATTGCAATATGCTAATTATACCACCCATTAACTACTTCAAACCATATTCTGCTGTCTTCTGTTCGAATTTCGTCAATCGTTTCGATGAATGCATGCAGGATACTTTATATTATTCATTGAGCAGTTTTGTTACATCTGTTCTCAAGTACCTTATTGCTAGAAAGCGATTTGCTCATCAGAGCGATCCGGCTGCATTGAAGTTAAAGATATTGAACGTCTCAATTGTACGAGTCGTCTTTCACGTGCATCTCTTCTTGATTCAGGATGATTATGACATCAATGAACAGCATCTTATCAAAGTAATCAATTATCATTACATAGAATAGACTATATGCTCATTCTTACATTCATTTGTGAATATTGTGAATTGTAATTGTAATTGTTTGTATTATGATTGTAATTGTAATTGTAAATTAGAGCATGTTTGATTTTCAACGTAGAGTGTCAAATAAATGATCAGAGATCAAAACTTTTACGATAGGCTTGAATATCCTTACCCGAATAGGATCACAAAAATTATTATTTCTCCACGCAAACTGGAAATTTTCGAGCCAGTATTTCAATATAAAAAGAAGAGATTCCGCTCGATCGAACGATGTATATAAATGATGATATGTTTCCGGGCAAGGCTGAGAATACGGTGAGCTTGAATACATCAAACTCAAATTTCTGCAGTTATGTATAGCCTCTATTGATCTATAGTGGTCATACGGGAATGTGAATGAGCGACTCAGCGCTAGTTGAGATAGCTTTAAAAAAATAGCTAGATCTCCTCAACAAAGCAAAATCGCTCGACAAGATATATGATTTTCTTTATCCAGAGATTCTGCTCTATCGATTGGTGTGAAGAAATTGATATGTTACTGGTCAAGGCTGAGGGTACGGTAGGTTGAATATCTTTACCCGAATAGGATCACAAAAATTATTATATCTCCACGCAAAAAGGTAATTTCAAGCCGGTAGCGACTCAGCGCTGGTTGAGATTGCTTTAAAAAAATTGCTAGGTCGCCTCTACAAAAGCAAAATCGCACGACAAGGTATATGATTTTCTTTATCCAGAGATTCTGCTCGACCAATTGGTGTGTAGAAATTGATATGTTACTGGCCAAAGCTGAGGGTACGGTAGGCTTGAATATCTTTACCCGAATAGGATTACAAAAATTAATATATCTCCACACAAAAAGGAAATTTTCAAGCCGGTATTTGAATATTAGATAGAAGAGATTCCGCTCGATCGAAAGATGCATAAATGATGATATGTTTCCGGGCAAGGCTGAGAAGACGGTGAGCTTGAATACATCAAACTCAAATTTCTGCAGTTATGTATAGCCTCTATTGATCTATAGTGGTCATACGGGAATGTAAATGAGCGACTCAGCGCCAGTTGAGATTGCTTTAAAAAAATAGCTAGATCTCCTCAACAAAGCAAAATGGCTCGACAAGACATGATTTTTTTTATCCAGGGATTCTTCTAGATCGATTGGTGTGAAGAAATTGATATAAATGATGATATCTTTAAGAGGGAATTATGTTTAACAGGGAATGTTGATTTTTTCTTGCACTGATTGATTGACCCGAGAAGATGGTCGGTTAAATTGATTTGAGTTGTTCCCAAGGCAGGTGGTGTTCTAGATACGTAATTGCTCAGGGCGGTTTCACTTGAAACACTCTCCTATGTTCAATCATTGAGGAGAGTTTCCGTGATCAAGGCAAAGTAATTAAAGTATGACGCATTAAGCGATCAGTCGTTGTAAGACATATTTTCTATCGTTCTTAGAGGAATTCTTGTTTGGTTTGTTTGCATTTGAACAATATTTCTAAAAGGTAAGCTGATTAATCGCTTGGATCTAAAGAGTTTATGGGCTTGTATCATTGGCAGCATCGTTTGGCATCCAACCAGTTTCGGGCACAATCAATCGGATTATGAGTAAAAGTGGCTACTTGATTTTTTTTGTCGAATACTTCGAACTCAAAAGAAATGATTCTAATTGAGCAACATCAGCACGTAAATGGTTATAATCTCTCTCAGCTTTTCAGGTTTAAACGATTGACTTTTAAATGTCTTTCAATGTGCGATTATTTGATCAATTGACTTTTTGACCAAATTCAACTGACTTTCAATAATTCAGGTGATTATTTGATCAATACTGTTCTAAAATTCCTCACGAATGCTTTCTTGATGGTTCAGAAATTCGTGTAACGGTTAGCGGAGGAGGGGATGGGGAGGGAGTGGATCTTGACAGAGACTCGGGAGCATTTGGGATTGATCGTAGGATGGTTTCATAATGGAATGACAGAATGCGATTACATGGTAATCGGATGATCGAAGTTGGAAAGGAACAATATTTCGGTTTTAATGATATTGGCGAGAAATGACCTTGAGACGGATTCAAGCTGGCTTTTATTTTGTGTGAAATGCGTAAACAATTTCAAACGAAATAAATAGTTAGGAATGTTGAATTTAAATTGTGTGCAGAGAAACACTTTCACTCATCCATCCTTTTACATATTTCATCGTATCGCAGGAAGATAGGACATCGAAATCTGAAGATGGGATCATCTCACTTCGTGTGACACTTATTCATGGTTTTATAGAATATCTCAGTGGACAGTGAACGATGTCTGGTTTTGTTGCGTTGCGTTTGCTGCCGGAACAATGCTTTTTAAACATTTGTTTATAAACCAGTTTTTGATGGTCATTTGTGACCACTTCGGTTGTGGTTTGTTGCTACAGAATGATATTGTAGCCAATAATTGTTCAGGTTTCTTCTATCAGGTATTCGCTTCGTTATTGCACGACAGCTGGTAGTGAAATGAATGACATTCCGCTCTTCTCTGTGAATTGTGCGCAGTAAATCAGAATCCTGTCGAAGTTGGATTGTTTTTCGTTGAACCTTATAGAAACGTGAGGATGATATGATGGTGTTATAACGCAGCCTAGATTGAACCGGAAATTACTTTAGCCTCCACGCTTCGTTTGAATGGTGCCAATATGTTGGAAATTTGTTTGTCGGTTGATTAAGAACCAAAATAGTTCGAGAAATTTATTTCATAATCGAAGAGGCTCGAAAAAATGTTTGCGACATCTGCTGAATTCAGTGACTTAACCATGAGTCATTTTGTTTTTTCTGTGTTCTAATTTTTTCTAATATGTATGACGTTCAGGAGTGGAAAAAAAGCACATATGTGACGATAGTATCAAAATATCAATATGTGGTGTATTTCGTCCAGTCAACTTGCTTGAGTGTCTTGAATCACTGCGATCGAGTAAACTTCAATTGAAAACTTTCCAGTCAGTCACTTGATCAACTTCAACTTTCAACTTGTCGTGACATTTGAAATATTACATTCATATTTAGTTTCGCAACTGTTCAGTTTCAGTTGTTGAGAATTGATTTCATCATATCGGTTCTTGCAACAATTTATTGCAGAGTTTCTCGTTGAATCTTAACATTCGTATGTGAATTTCTCTTTTTTTCTCAATGCACCGAAATTATTTCGCTAGAGAAAATTGAAACAAATCAATCAGACTAAGATTGAAATACATCGCATGATCAGTAAGACTGAGACAAACTCTGCTGAAACCTGTTTTTGGAGAACATTTCTCGAAGCTCGACAATGTGTTTACTGCTAAACTGTTACCCATAATTCGCCAAATCCTCATTGGTCTTTAAAATTGAATTACACAGAAATGAAGAAAGTTATTGCTCGAAATATTCCGGCTATTCTACTATGATATTTTATGTTCATCACTTATTCTCCAAAAGTATTTTCAATAATCGAAGACGTTAAATGCATTCATACATGGTTTTACGCATTGCGACTATGCAAAACAATTTTTTGATCAAGAGAAATGTTTTTTTATTAATGATTGATCGTCGAAAGCGTTCCTTGCGTTCACTGAACGTCTGTCAAACGATTGTTATTGTTCACCGAACTCGCACCCTTGTCTCATTATAAATACAAGAAAACGCCACCTTAGAAGAAGTTATCGCTGAGTGCTAAACAGTACGACAATACAGTCACAGCCAGCGTCTGCATTTGGAGTAATTAACGCCATTTTTATGGAAACTAAATGGCTCCTCGTTGGAATCTACTGAGGCTACAACAACATGATTGGTTTCACTGTAAAGTTGACCTTTCATTGTAACATTCCTTCCTTTCTAATATCCAAACTTGTTATAACTTCAAGCACTTCATAACGTTGTCGTCCGTTTGTCGACTGAAATTACTTTCCTCTTGTATTACTGAAATTCATCTTGTGGTTCAACCTATCACATATTTCGCATACCGTATTGTTATACCACCAAAATTACTTTACAGAGCGAATGACGACCCTTTTCGTTGTTATCATAATTATTATATAACCGATAATATTATCGCATTCATACCATTGTCAGTTAAATCGCTGTTTCTAGAAGAATGAATCAAAGTGACACATCTCCGTTTGCTAACAATCCTACGTACGTCCACTGAGCGTTTTGTTTCAAGTTTGGAACATTTGTGATTAATGTGAAAAGAAAGGTATAAATAATCTGGTTCGACAACATATCCAGTTAAACGATACTACAGTCGTTCCATACAATTCCATTCATCTTTTTAGTAAAGCAAATCCGTTCGTAATATTGTGTCTCTTTGTCGTTATCCATTCGGAATCATCAATTGTTTCGTTTCTATTCCGTTTTCGATGAATTCGTAAAGTTTCATCAGTCGACTGAACATGATTGTTGCAATTAATTCGTCCTTTCCGCATGCTCGATACGATCCAATTTACTAAATTTGCTTTGAACATTCTCATT
>JAPYMA010000791.1:0-11703 GCA_035041965.1 Anisakis pegreffii | reverse complement strand
TGTCGTTCAAGTATATCATCTGCTCTACTCACTGTTCTCTGTTTGTCTCACTTCAGCGCGATACTTCCTTCAATGTCGTTCTAGTCTCTCACTTGCTCCAATGGCTGTTCCCTGCATATCTCCCCTTGCGCGACGCGGTCGTGACTCCGCCCTCCTTCCGCCGACACGCACATATGGCGAAGTGCGTACGCACCGCGGTAATGACAGCCTACCAGATCATCGAATGAGATAATGGAGCACCGGAGCGTGGAGACCATTGTATTAGACTGTAATTTGAGTTGTTCCTGTACCTCATGGCAGATATTTTTTGTGGCATTTCAAATAATGATGTAAATGCTTGCATCAAAAACCCGTGTAATTAAGCAAAACACGTTCCTTATAAAATCGTTAGGTGAGGTGCAATAACAAAAAAAAGACAAGCTTGCAGTGATATTGACAGCAACAACGGTCCTTTAGTAGTTCTAATGCTCAATAATGATTTTTTATTATTTTTACAGCCTCACAACTCATTAAAAATTTTGTTAGAGTTATGTTGTTTCTGTTACTTGAAATTCGGTGTTTCATAAATTTTGCAATATATTTCTATACAGCTTTATTTTCAATCATTCAGTGGTACTGTTCAATATTTCAATTGCCGTTTCATCTGTTGACTGGTGACCGGTTAGAGGCATCGTTTTTAATTATTTTATCATCATCTCTGAATTATTCCTTTCACAATTCCAGTTTGTTTGTCTTTATTTCAATTTATGCTTAAAATTGATTGCTTGGAAGACAAGACGGACGAATCATACTGGGATGACTTCTTCGTTTATAGATCATCTTGATTTTTTGCAGTGACTGATTATTTTGAGTTTATATAATCCAAACTGGACGAGTCTGGATGGCGAAAGAGATTTTTGAAGTTGATTAAAAATTAAATTTTGTCGTTATTCACATTATCTTTAGAACTTGACCACATTCATAACAGCTTCAGTTGATTTGTAAATGGAGTTTTTATTACTGGAAATTGCTTCTTAAGTATTTGTTACATTTATAATTTTGTTCGTATAATTCTAAAAAATGCTAGTGCTCAGTTAGTAGACTAAACTCCACTCTTTTTTTTGATCATTATGGATTTTATTAGTGCACTGATATTGAAATATTGTTCTTTTTCTGTTTTTCATGATTTATTACTCTGTTATAGTGATTCTCAAGCTATTGCACATCACTTTTTTTTGTTCAAAGGAACACTTACAAGGGAAGGTCACGAACTTACCCCAACGTTTCGGGGTGAGATGCATATCACTTTGTAGGGCTCGTATAGCTGATTACGAATATGCAAATATTTTTTGCGGCGGACAAGCGGGACGGAAGATATGGCGGGGAAAAGATTTTCAGTGTATTGAAGTGAGATTCTGAATTATCATTTCGCAACGGCGGCTTGGCCTAGTGGGTAGTGTGCTAGCACGAGGATTGGATGCTTGGTAGTTCTGTTCCGCACGCTGCCGAAATCTTTTTCTCTTACATTATTCCTAACATATTCAAGTAGTCGTAATATTCTGCAACTTCACTCCCCACAACTTTTTCAAGTTGTGGGGATGCTTCCAATTTTTATTTTTTGTTTTTTTTTAAAGTTTGATATTTTTTGTTTTCCAGATCATGAAGTCAATATCGTGAATAATAACATACGAGTGAATCTTGCGG
Organism: Anisakis pegreffii; assembly: GCA_035041965.1. Lineage (NCBI taxonomy): Eukaryota > Metazoa > Nematoda > Chromadorea > Rhabditida > Anisakidae > Anisakis > Anisakis pegreffii. Next base: position 10,020 of record JAPYMA010000791.1, on the reverse strand, counting down.
ATGAATGCTTTAAATATCCGAAAGAAATATCTGTCGAGCGGTTGGATATCTGCTGTAACCTACATCTATGTTTCCATCATTTTGTTGTAAACAGACACATCCATTATGATCAGATATGGAAAACAAAAAAAAAGTTGTGGGGAGTGAAGTTGCAGAATATTACGACTACTTGAATATGTTAGGAATAATGTAAGAGAAAAAAAATTTCGGCGGCGTGCGGAACAGAACTACCAAGCATCCAATCCTCGTGCTAGCACACTACCCACTAGGCGAAGCCGCCGTTGCGAAATGATAATTCAGAATCTCACTTCAATACACTGAAAATCTTTTCCCCGCCATATCTTCCGTCCCGCTTGTCCGCCGCAAAAAATATTTGCATATTCGTAATCAGCTATACGAGCCCTACAAAATGATATGCATCTCACCCCGAAACGTTGGGGTAAGTTCGTGACCTTCCCTTGTTAGAAAAAAAAAACCAATCAACAATGACTTACCAACTTCTTTAATCCATCTTTAATCTTTAATCGCTAAAAGCCTCATTTTCCACCTCCTCTATGGAAACCACTGCTCTATTCGTGGAAAACAAAGGGAACAAACATCTAACTTCACGTATGCATTCTTCCAGTGCATTGTCCATCGTTCTAGGTGTTTATCATTGTCTATCGTCCGTCATTTTTATTCTACATTGTACCGGTATCATATTCTGATTGCGGTCGAAGTGAGGTGAATCTTATTTCCTCTGTTTCTGACAGTCTTTATCATCTTATTTTGAACTACTCACGACATTAGCGTTGCATCAATTTTATCAGTGCATATATTATAAAATATTGTTCATTGTTAACAAAATCGCCCAACAACATGTATACCTTTCTAAAATCAAAGAATCGGGAGAATCCAACAGAGTAAAGAAGTCACCATGCTTCGAGGTAAACCTGGGAACAATGTTACTTTAATTATGGTATTCGTGATATTCATAACCTAATGTACAGATTGATCAATACAGATACAATGCATTAAAGTGAGTTGACATTCGATCAGTAAATGTAAATGAGTTATTGAGAGTGGAGGATAGCATTGTAGTAATGGTGACTTCTTCAAAGAATTAGTTTTTAGGTGCGCAAGCTTTGTGAAAACGTACATCAAAGGAAAAGTGAAGTGAATGCGTTGGCAAGCCAAAAATTTAACTGAAACTAAACATCAACGATTCTTTGAGGTGTTATTATCGTTTTAAGCGTTATATATCTATGCGCATTGATGTTTTCAATTTGTTCACATCGCTATGATGGATTTTCAATGTGAATAAAGTCATTCTTGAACAGATCAGTTGTTGTCTGTGTAATACGCGGTCACATTAATCATTTTAGGAGTCGGAGACCTCGGCATCTTCCAACGAAATCCAATGACTGGTCCAGTTTTACAGGATCCGCTGCTTACAGGGGCAGAATCCGTCGCCCCAAAGTCTCCCCATTCCTAGCTCTAATCTATCTCATAATGTGACCAAAAGTTGGTGTGGTATCTGAACGCACACCCGTATACCACCAACTCTGAAGTCGTGCTCGTGTGGGAAAATTTCACTCGAAATCGAATAGTCTGAACGTATCCAATAGTTGGACTATTGGAAGATTCGTTGCTTAAATGAATGAATGCCAAGTGGCGTAACGACGACTATTCAATGCCAGCCGTTGTTTCGCAAGGCTCCACCCTTTTGCACAGTCTGTTTCATAACGCCTTTAAATCCACGTCACTGGAACGTTGCAAAAGTGTAGTAGATTTGTATCGTATTATTAATAATGTTCGAAGGAGTGATTTTGATATTGGTATACCACTCGGTAACGCGCAAAAATTTCCTTTGTAAACGGGATTCGAATCCAGTTTTAATATTGTGATTGTTTGCTTGTTTTGTTACTTTGCTGCTATGATGCTGATGGTAATTGCAGGTGAATGCAATAAATAGTAACAATAATAGTAATAATAATAAAAGTAATAAAAAAGTGATTACAATGAAAGCTCTTATATTAGTTGGTGGTTATGGTACTCGTTTGCGACCACTGACCCTGACGCAACCAAAACCCCTTGTTGAATTTGCAAATAAACCGATGATGTTGCATCAGGTTTGCTGAATTCAATTTCATTTTCACCTCAAATAGTGTTTCCACGTTCGTTTCAAAACTAGACAAACAAATACCTGATATTTACTCATCATCGAGACAATTCACACATTTATTTTTCAGATACAAGCGTTAGTAAATGCAGGTGTTGATACGGTAATCCTTGCAGTCAGTTATCGTGCTGAGCTGTTGGAAAAAGAAATGGCTGAGCAAGCCACTCAACTAGGTAGGTAAAGAAGGCGACGAGGTGGGGTTGGGGGAAGAGGGGCAGAAAGGGAGAAGACATCCGTTAAGTTTGATAATTTTTATTCATTTTGTTTAAGGTATCAAAGTTCATTTTTCGGTGGAAGAAGTACCATTAGGCACAGCAGGACCATTAGCGTTAGCAAAAGATCTGTTGCTTGATGATGGTGAACCGTTTTTTGTGCTCAATTCTGATGTGATCTGCGACTTTCCATTTCGTCAAATGATTGAATTCCATAAGAAACACAATCGTGAAGGAACAATCGCTGTCACTAAGGTTGTTCATTCGTAAATTCTTATAAAGATTTGTTTCGTGTCGACAAAAATTTTATTTAATTGGAACTAATTCAAATTTGATTGCTTCACTGAAAAGAAATTTCAGGTTGAAGAGCCGAGTAAGTATGGTGTTTGTGTGTTCGATGAAAAGACTGGCAAAATTGACAGTTTCGTAGAGAAGCCTCAAGAATATGTTGGCAATAAGGTGATTGTTTTTTATTGTCTTATTTAGTGACATTCGAAGGTAGGATGAATTGAGCCATTAAGAGTTGCTTTCATGTAGTGAACAAATAGCTGACACTGCTTCCATAGTAAAACAATATGAAATAAAGTGCAGATCAATGCTGGAATGTACATCTTGTCGCCATCCGTACTCGATCGTATTCCACTGAGTCCAACCTCAATCGAAAAAGAAATCTTTCCAGTAATGGCAAAAGCTGGAGAGTTGTATGCATATGTGCTGCCAGGTTTTTGGATGGACGTTGGTCAACCAAAAGATTTCCTTACAGGTGGATTATTTGGTTTGATTGGCTGGAACGGAATGATTAAGTGAAAATGCTTTAAGGAATGCGCTTATACCTGAAACATATCCGTGAACGAGATGCTTCGATGTTGGCTGTCGGTGATAATATTCAGGGTAATGTGATGGTTGATGAGACTGCCATTATTGGTCGTGATTGTCGTATTGGTGTGTATTCGAGATATCTCTTTTTTGATTGAATCCTGTCAAGTAGATTGCTCTTAATTGTTTGTATCTTCAAAGGTCCGAATGTGGTCATTGGTCCTCGGGTACGCATTGAGAATGGTGTATGTCTGCGTCATTGCACTATTCTTTCGGATAGTATCATTCGCACGCATTCCTGGATCAATAGCTGTATTATTGGTAGGAAGGTTTGTAATTTAGTGATTCCTTTTTATGAGTATTTTGTTTCTTATGTTATCTTCTTGCGTTCGTGTCTGACAAATGCAGGACTACACTCTTCATGTAATTCTTACACTTTTGGTGCCCTTTGATTTCTTAATTTACAACGAAAGTACTCCATTTTGATTATATTCGAATGATATTGGTTTTAATTCCAAATTTTTGATTGATTTCATCTCTGTTTTAATTCTTATTATCATTATTACTGTTATTGTTATTTCATTATTATCATTGCTTTACAGTTCATTGTGAACTCTGATATTATATAATCGAGGATTTGCTTGCAGTGTAGTATAGGTCGTTGGGTGCGCATAGAGAATACGAGTGTGATTGGCGATGACGTTGTCATAAATGATGAATTATATCTGAATGGTGCTCGTGTTTTACCACATAAAGCTATCTCTGGGAATGTTCCTGAACCGGATATTATTATGTGATCATTGTTTTGTTATTCATTTCTTGTCACAGTTTATCCTCTTATTTCATTTTCTTTGGTTTTACCGATTCACCTAGTTATTTCATTTGCTTATCTCGTTAGCAGGCGTTGTCTTTCTGGTGAATCTTCTCATTTATTTTTCAGTGTTTTGGGCTGCTTTCTTCTTTGGAAGGTTCGCTGTGAAATTTTAATTTATCAAAAACAATTTCTGCAATCTTTTCTTGATTATTTGTGATATTGTCATTATTACGCGTTGCTTTAAGAAGATCAGCCGATAATGTTTGCATTATCGGCTGATCTTCTTAAAGCAACGCGTAATAATGACAATATCACAAATAATCAAGAAAAGATTGCAGAAATTGTTTTTGATAAATTAAAATTTCACAGCGAACCTTCCAAAGAAGAAAGCAGCCCAAAACACTGAAAAATAAATGAGAAGATTCACCAGAAAGACAACGCCTGCTAACGAGATAAGCAAATGAAATAACTAGGTGAATCGGTAAAACCAAAGAAAATGAAATAAGAGGATAAACTGTGACAAGAAATGAATAACAAAACAATGATCACATAATAATATCCGGTTCAGGAACATTCCCAGAGATAGCTTTATGTGGTAAAACACGAGCACCATTCAGATATAATTCATCATTTATGACAACGTCATCGCCAATCACACTCGTATTCTCTATGCGCACCCAACGACCTATACTACACTGCAAGCAAATCCTCGATTATATAATATCAGAGTTCACAATGAACTGTAAAGCAATGATAATAATGAAATAACAATAACAGTAATAATGATAATAAGAATTAAAACAGAGATGAAATCAATCAAAAATTTGGAATTAAAACCAATATCATTCGAATATAATCAAAATGGAGTACTTTCGTTGTAAATTAAGAAATCAAAGGGCACCAAAAGTGTAAGAATTACATGAAGAGTGTAGTCCTGCATTTGTCAGACACGAACGCAAGAAGATAACATAAGAAACAAAATACTCATAAAAAGGAATCACTAAATTACAAACCTTCCTACCAATAATACAGCTATTGATCCAGGAATGCGTGCGAATGATACTATCCGAAAGAATAGTGCAATGACGCAGACATACACCATTCTCAATGCGTACCCGAGGACCAATGACCACATTCGGACCTTTGAAGATACAAACAATTAAGAGCAATCTACTTGACAGGATTCAATCAAAAAAGAGATATCTCGAATACACACCAATACGACAATCACGACCAATAATGGCAGTCTCATCAACCATCACATTACCCTGAATATTATCACCGACAGCCAACATCGAAGCATCTCGTTCACGGATATGTTTCAGGTATAAGCGCATTCCTTAAAGCATTTTCACTTAATCATTCCGTTCCAGCCAATCAAACCAAATAATCCACCTGTAAGGAAATCTTTTGGTTGACCAACGTCCATCCAAAAACCTGGCAGCACATATGCATACAACTCTCCAGCTTTTGCCATTACTGGAAAGATTTCTTTTTCGATTGAGGTTGGACTCAGTGGAATACGATCGAGTACGGATGGCGACAAGATGTACATTCCAGCATTGATCTGCACTTTATTTCATATTGTTTTACTATGGAAGCAGTGTCAGCTATTTGTTCACTACATGAAAGCAACTCTTAATGGCTCAATTCATCCTACCTTCGAATGTCACTAAATAAGACAATAAAAAACAATCACCTTATTGCCAACATATTCTTGAGGCTTCTCTACGAAACTGTCAATTTTGCCAGTCTTTTCATCGAACACACAAACACCATACTTACTCGGCTCTTCAACCTGAAATTTCTTTTCAGTGAAGCAATCAAATTTGAATTAGTTCCAATTAAATAAAATTTTTGTCGACACGAAACAAATCTTTATAAGAATTTACGAATGAACAACCTTAGTGACAGCGATTGTTCCTTCACGATTGTGTTTCTTATGGAATTCAATCATTTGACGAAATGGAAAGTCGCAGATCACATCAGAATTGAGCACAAAAAACGGTTCACCATCATCAAGCAACAGATCTTTTGCTAACGCTAATGGTCCTGCTGTGCCTAATGGTACTTCTTCCACCGAAAAATGAACTTTGATACCTTAAACAAAATGAATAAAAATTATCAAACTTAACGGATGTCTTCTCCCTTTCTGCCCCTCTTCCCCCAACCCCACCTCGTCGCCTTCTTTACCTACCTAGTTGAGTGGCTTGCTCAGCCATTTCTTTTTCCAACAGCTCAGCACGATAACTGACTGCAAGGATTACCGTATCAACACCTGCATTTACTAACGCTTGTATCTGAAAAATAAATGTGTGAATTGTCTCGATGATGAGTAAATATCAGGTATTTGTTTGTCTAGTTTTGAAACGAACGTGGAAACACTATTTGAGGTGAAAATGAAATTGAATTCAGCAAACCTGATGCAACATCATCGGTTTATTTGCAAATTCAACAAGGGGTTTTGGTTGCGTCAGGGTCAGTGGTCGCAAACGAGTACCATAACCACCAACTAATATAAGAGCTTTCATTGTAATCACTTTTTTATTACTTTTATTATTATTACTATTATTGTTACTATTTATTGCATTCACCTGCAATTACCATCAGCATCATAGCAGCAAAGTAACAAAACAAGCAAACAATCACAATATTAAAACTGGATTCGAATCCCGTTTACAAAGGAAATTTTTGCGCGTTACCGAGTGGTATACCAATATCAAAATCACTCCTTCGAACATTATTAATAATACGATACAAATCTACTACACTTTTGCAACGTTCCAGTGACGTGGATTTAAAGGCGTTATGAAACAGACTGTGCAAAAGGGTGGAGCCTTGCGAAACAACGGCTGGCATTGAATAGTCGTCGTTACGCCACTTGGCATTCATTCATTTAAGCAACGAATCTTCCAATAGTCCAACTATTGGATACGTTCAGACTATTCGATTTCGAGTGAAATTTTCCCACACGAGCACGACTTCAGAGTTGGTGGTATACGGGTGTGCGTTCAGATACCACACCAACTTTTGGTCACATTATGAGATAGATTAGAGCTAGGAATGGGGAGACTTTGGGGCGACGGATTCTGCCCCTGTAAGCAGCGGATCCTGTAAAACTGGACCAGTCATTGGATTTCGTTGGAAGATGCCGAGGTCTCCGACTCCTAAAATGATTAATGTGACCGCGTATTACACAGACAACAACTGATCTGTTCAAGAATGACTTTATTCACATTGAAAATCCATCATAGCGATGTGAACAAATTGAAAACATCAATGCGCATAGATATATAACGCTTAAAACGATAATAACACCTCAAAGAATCGTTGATGTTTAGTTTCAGTTAAATTTTTGGCTTGCCAACGCATTCACTTCACTTTTCCTTTGATGTACGTTTTCACAAAGCTTGCGCACCTAAAAACTAATTCTTTGAAGAAGTCACCATTACTACAATGCTATCCTCCACTCTCAATAACTCATTTACATTTACTGATCGAATGTCAACTCACTTTAATGCATTGTATCTGTATTGATCAATCTGTACATTAGGTTATGAATATCACGAATACCATAATTAAAGTAACATTGTTCCCAGGTTTACCTCGAAGCATGGTGACTTCTTTACTCTGTTGGACTCTCCCGATTCTTTGGTTTTAGAAAGGTATACATGTTGTTGGGCGATTTTGTTAACAATGAACAATATTTTATAATATATGCACTGATAAAATTGATGCAACGCTAATGTCGTGAGTAGTTCAAAATAAGATGATAAAGACTGTCAGAAACAGAGGAAATAAGATTCACCTCACTTCGACCGCAATCAGAATATGATACCGGTACAATGTAGAATAAAAATGACGGACGATAGACAATGATAAACACCTAGAACGATGGACAATGCACTGGAAGAATGCATACGTGAAGTTAGATGTTTGTTCCCTTTGTTTTCCACGAATAGAGCAGTGGTTTCCATAGAGGAGGTGGAAAATGAGGCTTTTAGCGATTAAAGATTAAAGATGGATTAAAGAAGTTGGTAAGTCATTGTTGATTGGTTTTTTTTCTAACAAGGGAAGGTCACGAACTTACCCCAACGTTTCGGGGTGAGATGCATATCATTTTGTAGGGCTCGTATAGCTGATTACGAATATGCAAATATTTTTTGCGGCGGACAAGCGGGACGGAAGATATGGCGGGGAAAAGATTTTCAGTGTATTGAAGTGAGATTCTGAATTATCATTTCGCAACGGCGGCTTCGCCTAGTGGGTAGTGTGCTAGCACGAGGATTGGATGCTTGGTAGTTCTGTTCCGCACGCCGCCGAAATTTTTTTCTCTTACATTATTCCTAACATATTCAAGTAGTCGTAATATTCTGCAACTTCACTCCCCACAACTTTTTTTTTTGTTTTCCATATCTGATCATAATGGATGTGTCTGTTTACAACAAAATGATGGAAACATAGATGTAGGTTACAGCAGATATCCAACCGCTCGACAGATATTTCTTTCGGATATTTAAAGCATTCATCCGCAAGATTCACTCGTATGTTATTATTCACGATATTGACTTCATGATCTGGAAAACAAAAAATATCAAACTTTAAAAAAAAACAAAAAATAAAAATTGGAAGCATCCCCACAACTTGAAAAAGTTGTGGGGAGTGAAGTTGCAGAATATTACGACTACTTGAATATGTTAGGAATAATGTAAGAGAAAAAGATTTCGGCAGCGTGCGGAACAGAACTACCAAGCATCCAATCCTCGTGCTAGCACACTACCCACTAGGCCAAGCCGCCGTTGCGAAATGATAATTCAGAATCTCACTTCAATACACTGAAAATCTTTTCCCCGCCATATCTTCCGTCCCGCTTGTCCGCCGCAAAAAATATTTGCATATTCGTAATCAGCTATACGAGCCCTACAAAGTGATATGCATCTCACCCCGAAACGTTGGGGTAAGTTCGTGACCTTCCCTTGTAAGTGTTCCTTTGAACAAAAAAAAGTGATGTGCAATAGCTTGAGAATCACTATAACAGAGTAATAAATCATGAAAAACAGAAAAAGAACAATATTTCAATATCAGTGCACTAATAAAATCCATAATGATCAAAAAAAAGAGTGGAGTTTAGTCTACTAACTGAGCACTAGCATTTTTTAGAATTATACGAACAAAATTATAAATGTAACAAATACTTAAGAAGCAATTTCCAGTAATAAAAACTCCATTTACAAATCAACTGAAGCTGTTATGAATGTGGTCAAGTTCTAAAGATAATGTGAATAACGACAAAATTTAATTTTTAATCAACTTCAAAAATCTCTTTCGCCATCCAGACTCGTCCAGTTTGGATTATATAAACTCAAAATAATCAGTCACTGCAAAAAATCAAGATGATCTATAAACGAAGAAGTCATCCCAGTATGATTCGTCCGTCTTGTCTTCCAAGCAATCAATTTTAAGCATAAATTGAAATAAAGACAAACAAACTGGAATTGTGAAAGGAATAATTCAGAGATGATGATAAAATAATTAAAAACGATGCCTCTAACCGGTCACCAGTCAACAGATGAAACGGCAATTGAAATATTGAACAGTACCACTGAATGATTGAAAATAAAGCTGTATAGAAATATATTGCAAAATTTATGAAACACCGAATTTCAAGTAACAGAAACAACATAACTCTAACAAAATTTTTAATGAGTTGTGAGGCTGTAAAAATAATAAAAAATCATTATTGAGCATTAGAACTACTAAAGGACCGTTGTTGCTGTCAATATCACTGCAAGCTTGTCTTTTTTTGTTATTGCACCTCACCTAACGATTTTATAAGGAACGTGTTTTGCTTAATTACACGGGTTTTTGATGCAAGCATTTACATCATTATTTGAAATGCCACAAAAAATATCTGCCATGAGGTACAGGAACAACTCAAATTACAGTCTAATACAATGGTCTCCACGCTCCGGTGCTCCATTATCTCATTCGATGATCTGGTAGGCTGTCATTACCGC